>CM019720.1:34108007-34293007 GCA_009760885.1 Achatina immaculata
ATGATGATGATGATGATGATGATGATGATGTCGCTGTTTTCATCTTAAAAGAAGACAACAACCTGCATTATGTGAACAAATCAAAGGGAGCTCTCCTCAATTTATGACGCTTTTCCGTGAGTTATTCAGCGTCAAAACTTTGCTGATTTGAGGCCATCATTCTTGCTTCCTTCTTTTAATAAGAGTATGTTCATTTCCTCCAAATATAAGGTGAACGCTGATCTGTAGCTAGAAGATTCTCAGCTACTGGCAAAGCTCTCATCCTGATGCCACGGCCAGGTCAAGACTCATGGCGCGTCCTGAAACGTTTGTGTTGTCGAAAAAGTTTAAGGAACGAGTAAGATTAGACACCATGGTCCGTGTAAGAAAGTAGGCCTCGGAGCCTCAGGGATGCTATTGCTCCATCTGCTGTCATCATCATCATCATCATCATCACTGACCTGAGCAGCACGCAGCTTGGTCTAGAGCGTAACCAACAGCGAGACTTTAAGACATTGTCTATTCTTATAGACAATCTTTAGGGTAGCATACAGCATAATATACAACATAACAAACAGCATAAGGAACAGCATAATAAACAGCATAATAAACAACATAACAAACAACATAATGAACAACATAACAAACAGCATAATGAACAACATAACAAACAGCATAATGAACAACATAATCAACAACATAACAAACAACATAATGAACAACATAACAAACAGCACAATGAACAACATAATAAACAACATAACAAACAACATAATAAACAACATAACAAACAACATAATGAACAACATAACAAACAGCATAATGAACAACATAATAAACAACATAACAAACAACATAATGAACAACATAATAAACAACATAATGAACAACATAATGAACAACATAACAAACAACATAACAAACAACATAACAAACAACACATAAGACCCCCGGAGGGAAGTACAATTTCCTTGTGGAAACAGTCGAGGCAGATTAAGAGCCACCAGAGCGTGAAGCCGGACACTATTCACGTCAGCTGTTCTCGCCACCTCCCGCCAACATCCAAGCAAAGTGTATCGACCTCGAGAACACTGAGAATAGCTTCCAAGACCGGAAACTGTCGATGGTCAGCCGGAGTACAGCGCGGCTTCTCCTGTTGCTAGGTAACACGGGACACGACGCCAGGAGTTGAGTGACTCACACGTACGCCTCCTCCTGATTTCCCTCGTCAACCTATCCCCTCCCTCCACGCCCCCAGCCACACCCATCACTCTGTCAGGGAATAATGTTCGACTGTCACTTGTCAACATGTCTGTCACATTTCTGAATGTTTAATATTACTTTTTGGTGAATATAATGGTGACTTGTAGACTTGGGTCATGTACAGGTGTAGCGCAGTTTTACATAAAAGGAGGGACATTGCCTTTAAAAAAAAAAACTGCAAAGAGAACTCGCTATTGACTAGCAGCAAACCGTTTCGGTGGAATATCTTCATCACATAAAAAAAAATGATGGATAAATGCGCGCGCGCACACACACACACACACACGGTGTTTATGATTTTTATGTTTTGTTTTTTACCTTGTATTAAATGGTGAGAAAACTAGTCGATAATAAATTATCAACCGTTGTGAGAATTATTCATACAGATATGTAGGTGTGCTCTAATCGAACTAACTATATAAATTTATATCCATTTGTGTTTGAGAAGGCTGTCTCAGAAAGTGGAGAATGTGCCCCTGCAGGGCGAGGTACAGCAGCATATGGGTAACTAGTGTGTCTAGGCCGTTCAGGCCTTACTATATCACGCGTTTAAGTAAGCAACGATGTGGAAGTTGGTTGCTTGATCACGTGACAACACACGTTTAAGTAAGCGACAGTGTGGAAGTTGGTTGTTTGATCACGTGACAACACCCGTTTAAGTAAGCGACGGTATGGAAGTTGGTCGTTTGATCATGTGACAACACACGTTTAAGCAAGCGACGATGTGGAAGTTGGTTGGTTGATCATGTGACAACACACGTTTAAGCAAGCGACGATGTGGAAGTTGGTTGTTTGATCATGTGACAACACACGTTTAAGCAAGCGACGGTATGGAAGTTGGTTGTTTGATCATGTGACAGCATACGTTTAAGTAAGCGACGGTATGGAAGTTGGTTGTTTTTTAACAATGTTTTAGTTCATTTCTATTGTTCATTATCTTTCTCTTTCCATCACTATCTCACATCGAAGTTTTATATAAATGGCAATAGAAGATTTCTCATGAACATTTCACTGATTCATTTTAATTTGACAAATAATATCAATATGATCAATACGTATAGCTGATAACTCACTTGTAATAATAGGCATAGGCAAGATTATACACATTTCATTGTTTTCATCATTGTAGCACGTAACCTCACAAAATCACAATATCATAATTCTCATAATTCTACAAGCAGTATTTAAGCAGCGTTCACAATATTCAGTAATACAAAAGCTCTTGGTAACAATTACTGTACGATCTCTTGCTACACTAGTTCAATCTAACACTATGTCTCTATCTCTACATCTCTCTTGCTGAACCCTCTCTCTACCTGCAGCTGAGTCCTAATCTGTCTACCTGCAGCTGCCTGCACCTCCCCCTGCCTCCTGAATCCTCCTCTGCTCTCCTCCGGCCTTCCTTTCTGAATCCTCCTCCCTTCTTTATATTCGTAAGTTCTGACCACGCCAAAACCGGTCGCAACTGGCGTCTTCACTTTATGTTACCTCCCATTAACAAGTCCACCATCTCTTTCATGTTACCTGCTTCGGGACCTAGTCCGTTCTCTGTTCAGTCTTTGATCTACTGGTCAATTGTTCCCCCTGGGCTACTGCATGTGCGCGCGAAGTCGCACCTCTAGAACTGGACCACTCTCACGATCTATCAGATCTATCGATACGGTTTTACCTTTGATCAGGTCTTTGAAGTACCGAGTATCCGTTCCTCGCTCCTCTAACTATAACTTCTCTGCCCCCCAATACATTCTTTATTCCTGATCATGTCACTAATAATAATAATAATAATAATAATAATAATAATAACTATAATCATTACTTACAAGGCTATGCTACATACCTCCCCTCGTTTAAGTCATATTGTTAACATTATGACTACAGAAAAAAAACTAGCAAAGTGCCTTGTAAGTAATGAGCTACCAAAATATATTTCCATGTGGAATGTGGACCACAGTACCAACAAAAATCACTTTGCTGTCACCTCCCCTTGTTTAAGTCAGAATGTTAACTATCAGCTATATCGACTGCTTTAAGCAATTACATGGTAGTTACATTCTCTCAATAACTCTGAACCATCATAGAAAAATATGTAAAATAATAGTTACATCTTGTTACACATGCCCATAAAACATAAATTCATTCTTCTTCTTTAGATTATACATATTCTGCATCAAAGTGTATTCCCATACATACTCAAGAAAAATAAAAACATACATTCTTTCAAATGACCAAAAATAATTTGTCATTACATTTGAGGCCCAACCTCAAAACAAATCACTTTATTGACCTTATGATGAATTTTCATTCGACAAACCTCCCGTTTCTCATCATCAGCGGCAACCATAGGATATCTCATACACATTCCCTGATACATACTCAGTGTGAAAATGTGATGTACTGGTTCCTGAAAGACCAGAATACTCCCATCGTATTCTCACGAAATTTGTTCCACTGACTTCAATTATTTTACCCCCCAAGTACTCCTCTATCATGATAACTCTTGGGTCTCCATCCTCTATGCCAACCATTTTTAGTGGTGAGGGTATCCCCGTATTGATAATCACAACACAACCTTCTCGGTTCCACTAAACAATCTGGCAACACCCAAACATCTCACCCTACTCTTCTTAATACAAATGAAAAGTTTGTTTCCATATCTCAAAAAAATATTGTGTATGCACTTCATTCATCATACAAAAATATGCAGTATTACATTATTATTCACCATACAAAAGATACATAGAGTGTTATACTACTAACACTCTCAATTTCTGAGCATTTCAACATTAAAAATACCCTAGTAGCAATGTAAAAAAATGTACATCATCAATGCGAGCCATATTAGTCTCGTCTCATAAACATAAAAAAAATTAAGTCACATTATCCTCAAGATATGTATACCTGTATGTACATCAGTTTGAAACCTTTGCATCCCCCAAAAAATGTAGCAACCTCGTAATTGTGCTCCCGTCAACCTACCACCATTTATAACATGTAAAGTTAATAAACCCTTATGGTAAATAAAAAGAAATCACACATCCTCTTGATTCCTCACATCAGTAAAAAGAATAGTAATGATCATTTTACTCTGTCGCTTCTTCTGTTATATTTCTTATTTAGAAATTTCATCTGCTCAGTACATTTCTCGTTTTTCTTAAAGTGGCCATAGCTCTGAATAAGCAAAATCATTTAGCATACGATCTATTGTAGCTATGATAAACAATTGTTCTTCGCCTAAATCACATCAGTTCAACACAGTCTTGCACGTGATCGCTAGTAGTCAATACTTCTCATTGTGGCCGCTTATACGCCAGGTCGTCTCCTCCCAAATGTCAGGAATAGGCACGGGCACCATTATAACAATGTTTTAGTTCATTTATATTGTTCATTATTATTGTTATTATTGAATGTTCTATTATCATCACATCTCACCTTGGTACATCACACGTCGAAGTTTCACATACATGGCAATAGAAGATTTCTCATGAACATTTCACTTCATTCATCATACAAAAATATGCAATATTATCAATACGTATAGCTAATAACTCACTTGTAATAATAGGCATAGGCAAGATTATACACATTTCATTGTTTTCATCATTGTAGCACGTAACCTCACAAAATCACAATATCATAATTCTCATAATTCTACAAGCAGTATTTAAGCAGCGTTCACAATATTCAGTAATACAAAAGCTCTTGGTAACAATTACTGTACGATCTCTTGCTACACTAGTTCAATCTAACACTATGTCTCTATCTCTACATCTCTCTTGCTGAACCCTCTCTCTACCTGCAGCTGAGTCCTAATCTGTCTACCTGCAGCTGCCTGCACCTCCCCCTGCCTCCTGAATCCTCCTCTGCTCTCCTCCGGCCTTCCTTTCTGAATCCTCCTCCCTTCTTTATATTCGTAAGTTCTGACCACGCCAAAACCGGTCGCAACTGGCGTCTTCACTTTATGTTACCTCCCATTAACAAGTCCACCATCTCTTTCATGTTACCTGCTTCGGGACCTAGTCCGTTCTCTGTTCAGTCTTTGATCTACTGGTCAATTGTTCCCCCTGGGCTACTGCATGTGCGCGCGAAGTCGCACCTCTAGAACTGGACCACTCTCACGATCTATCAGATCTATCGATACGGTTTTACCTTTGATCAGGTCTTTGAAGTACCGAGTATCCGTTCCTCGCTCCTCTAACTATAACTTCTCTGCCCCCCAATACATTCTTTATTCCTGATCATGTCACTAATAATAATAATAATAATAATAATAATAACTATAATCATTACTTACAAGGCTATGCTACAGTTTGATCACGTGACAACACACGTTTAAGTAAGCGACGGTATGGAAGTTGGTCGTTTGATCATGTGACAACACACGTTTAAGCAAGCGACGATGTGGAAGTTGGTTGTTTGATCATGTGACAACACACGTTTAAGCAAGCGACGATGTGGAAGTTGGTTGTTTGATCATGTGACAACACACGTTTAAGTAAGCGACAGTGTGAAAGTTGGTCGTTTGATCATGTGACTGACAAACTTGGTCACGAGAGAGGGTTTTTTGGCGGGCCTTTTGGGAGAGAGAACATCTGTGGATGGATCTGTGGAAGTACGCGAAGTCTAACTGTCTACATGAATGCTGAGAAAGTGACTAAATACTGGACTATACGTTAGATCTTGGAACTAGACTTAAGCTTGGACCTGTTCTTCAATCTAGAGGTCGTTCCTGACACGTGATCGAAGTCAATGAAAAGTGTTGGTTTGTTTGATATGTTGAGCTGTCACAACTTACAATATGAGCCATCATTACGTCACGCCGTACGCGTACAAGGGAGCAAACGTGAACGGAGGCTAACCGGATTAATCTGTACTCATCGAAGACAACACATGAAAGAAAAATAAGAGGATATCAAGTTTTAAAAGTTCTCTCAGTAAAGTACTGCGCATGTGCCTTTAATAGAAGAAGAAGAAGAAGAAGATAGCCAGACAGGCAAAAAATCAGACAGAAAGACAGACTACATGCAGATAAGCAAGCAGGCAGGTAGGCAGACACACAGGCAAACAGACAAAAACAGAAACAAGCAAACAGATGACACACAGACAGACAGACACAAGCAATTAAAACTTAAAAACTGTAATTTAAAACCGAGTACAGTACATCGTACAACTGTAAAATATAGGTGATAATTGTGTAGACAAAATGCCTCTGCACTAACTGTTTCAGTCAGATGTCAGAAAAATGTTACAGAATGTTATCACACAGAATGTTATCATACAGAATGTTATCACACAGAATGTTATCATAGAACAATGCAAAGAAAGAAAGCATAGCGCGGAGAAGAAAAAACTATCACCGCAGACAAACTCGTATAACATACTGAAGTGGCTGAAATATCAACTTTAGCATACAGACAAACTCGTATAACGTACTGAAGTGGCTGAAATATCAACTTTAGCATACAGACAAACTCGTATAACATACTGAAGTGGCTGAAATATCAACTTTAGCATACAGACAAACTCGTATAACATACTGAAGTCGCTGAAATGTCAACTTTAGCATACAGACAAACTCGTATAACGTACTGAAGTGGCTGAAATATCAACTTTAGCATACAGACAAACTCGTATAACATACTGAAGTGACTGAAATGCCAACTTTAGCATACAGACAAACTCGTATAACATACTGAAGTGGCTGAAATGCCAACTTTAGCATACAGACAAACTCGTATAACATACTGAAGTGGCTGAAATGCCAACTTTAGCATACAGACAAACTCGTATAACATACTGAAGTGGCTGAAATGCCAACTTTAGCATACAGACAAACTCGTATAACATACTGAAGTGGCTGAAATGCCAACTTTAGCATACGACGGCCAGTTTTATAAATTGTTTGCGACAGACTTACAAACCATAAAATATTTGTGACAGGCTTACAAACTACAAAATATTTGTGACAGACTTACAAAATATAAAATATTTGTGACAGACTTACAAACTATAAAATATTTGTTACAGGGTTACAAAATATAAAATATTTCTGATAGGCTTACAAACCATACAGTTTTTGTGACATACTGACTTAAGGAACGCACTTCATGTAATCGCTTCTACAATGACTGCCTGTTCTTCTCTAACATGATGACGTCGAAGCATAGGTATGGTATCGGATATCGAGTGGGGATGAATTACGGTGGATTCCACCAAGACTTGGAGCTAGTCCAGGAAGTTACCTGTAAGACTCCACTATCTCTAGGACCACGTCAGGTCCTACCATTTTAGCCGGTCCCTACCTCTTTAGCCCTATCGTATAACTTTAGCCTGGTCCTACTACTTTAGCCGTGTCACACCACTTTAGCCTGGCCCTACCTTTCCAGGCTGGCCACACCACTTTAGCCAGGCCACACCGCTTTAGCCAGGCCACATCAATTTAGCCAGGCCACACGACTTTAGCCAGGCCACACGACTTTAGCCAGGCCACATCACTTTAGCCAGGCCACACGACTTTAGCCAGGCCACATCACTTTAACCAGGCCACACGACTTTAGCCAGGCCACATCACTTTAACCAGGCCACACCAATTTAGCCAGGCCACATAATTTTAACCAGGCCACGTCACTTTAGCCAGGCCACACCACTTTAGCCAATACACACCACTTTAGCCAAGCCACACCACTTTAGCCAATCCACACCACTTTAGCCAGGCCACACCACTTTAGCCAATACACACCACTTTAGCCAAGCCACACCACTTTAGCCAAGCCACACCACTTTAGCCAGGCCACACGAGTTTAACCGGGCAGAAATTTGAACATCATGAGAAGGTGGGATTGCCTTGGTTTGATCTGGTTGCTCAGCTCTGAGAGTATTCTATTCGTCTTTCCTCTCTTCACAGCTCTGAGGGTATTCGTCTTTCCTCTCTTCACAGCTCTGAGGGTATTCGTCTTTCCTCTCTTCACAGCTTTTCATAGTGAAGAAATGTTCAGACACCTACATCATTTAACACGTAGAGAAATGTACAGACACCTACATCAGTTAACACGTAGAGAAATGTACAGACACCTACATCAGTTAACACGTGGAGAAATGTTCAGACACCTACATCAGTTAACACGTGGAGAAATGTTCAGACTTGATTTTATATTAAACAGAATCTTAGATAAAAAATTCACTCTGCAATTTTACGTGAAAACACAATGTAAATATTACATTATGTAATATTTCCTGTTTATACATCAGTGTGAAAATTAGAAATATATACCCCCTTTCTTTTTTTTAACCAGTAGATAACTTTTAACGTTAAAAGTATTCACTATATAGGGTGATATAGTTTTTATATGAACTATTTCTCCATCTATTTATAAAGAATGAGATTTTGCAGACACCTGTAATATAGCAACTTTATTTCCCAATTTTGTTTCGTAGTATCTGTTATCGCTCATAGTATCTGTTATAGCTCATAGTATCTGTTATAGCTCGTAGTATCTGTTATAGCTCATAGTATCTGTTATAGCTCATAGTATCTGTTATAGCTCATAGTATCTGTTATAGCTCATAGTATCTGTTATAGCTCATAGTATTATGTTATAGCTCATAGTATCTGTTATCGATCTGTTAATTGTTGTGTAAAATTCATGACAGTTATTTAAAACACAAAATGTTTACTAGCTTTAGTGACTTTTTTTTTTCTAGATACAACAAAACGTGTCTCTGAAATGAACAACATTAATTAATTTCTGAATTAATTTTTACGCTCCGCCATAATAAATATTGATAATAAATTTTGATTAAAAAATGACTCTGTAATTTAAACATAAAAGTTGAGTTTAAAATGTGCCACTTTTCATTTTATTTACACTTTGCCTAAATATCGCTTGGAATTGTCACTGGCGTAGGCGTGCAATTACTACCAACACTGCTAGTGATGTTCTGGAGAGGAGGACTTAACACTTTGGGCCTGCGAGTAGCGAAGTTGTTAGTGCACTGAACTCTCACGGCGAATGTCGATGGTTCGAATCCTGCCCGGGGACGCTACAGAGTTACCCAGCTGCAGAAATAGGTACCTGGCATCTCCTGAAGCTTGAGAAGGAAAAGCGGCTAGGCCTTATGCTGACCACGTCACTCTCTTGTATGCCGACAGGTCAAAGAAAATAAGGGCACCAACGCCTTGTCATGCAGCTGCATCCACGGGACAAAAGAACTATCGCTGCTTATCTTACTTTAACTCTCTAATGGAGGAGGTTTATCCTTTGTCTTGAATTGTAAACGGTTAATATTCTCTAGGGTTACTTAAATTTTAGCAATAATATTTCTCTATACTTTCTGTGCTATAGTTTTAAAATTAAACTGGAATAGAACTTTTTTTTTTAAAACAGTCATCTTAATTTCTTGGCAGCCAATGCCAAGATCAGATCATTTAATATTGACACTAGATTTGCTAGGGGGTGTGTGTGTGTCATGGTGGCTTTCTCTACAGGCTCCCCCACCGTGATGAAATGTCTGTATGCCGATGTTTTTCGTGTGGAACAGGCTGTAGTATCAGACGAAGTCTTTCTTTGAGAGAATGTCACGAAAACCAGGGAAGTTCTCACTGGCTTTTGTTTTCTTTCATCCTAAAAATAGAACCAGCAATGACCCAGTTTTTTTTTCGAATCTATTTTAGCACTTTAGGAGGTAGGATGTTAACAATAGAATAGAATTTTAACAATATAATAGAATAAACAAGAAAGTTTAACATGATACTTCTTGTGATATAGTTTTAACATTAAAATGTTTAGTGGAGTATATGTAGCATAGTTTTAATATTAACATGTTACTATATTTAGCATACAGTAGTTTATATTGTAATAGTTCACTGTACATTTTATAGTGTATTATTTATTAACGGCATACAAAACAATAATACTGACCTGATCGCGAGTCCATTAAGAAATCCAGGCAGAGAAACAAACCCCACATAATGAAAACATATGATTATAGGATTACTGTGAAAAAGGTACAGCATAAACACATTTTAAACAATGTAAATAAATCACGTTCACAATGTATAGTTGGTGATGGAGGTATGTATGCCTTACAGACTTAAGCGCGTAAAAATGTGTTAATTAATTAGTTGTGTTTTCATATTTTATTTTGAAGATGTTTTTTTGCCGCGTTGAAAAACAAGAAGGAATTCGTGTGCGAGACGACGAGAGCTAGCAGTTAACTCGGCTGAAGTTATCATTCACAGCCTGGAAGACTCGTCTGCCGCGTCACGTGACTGTTGATACTCGCGAGTATTGAGTATCCTCGGTTGTTCTCAGCTCGACTAATCGAGATCTCGTCGAGTCTGGGTTCTGAGAGGCCCTTGCTTCGCACACACCGCTCTGTCTGGCCTGGACGCTGGCATGTCACTCAGCATTCAGACAGGGAGCAGGGATATCTGGTGTCCACACAATAAGTTTTTTCGCTCTGCCGTGAAGTCAGCGTGGAAAGCCCCGGGCTTTTTCTAAACCTTTTCTAGCAACAGAAAAACACCAAATTAACGGGGGAAAAAAAAGTAGGAGCTCGTTTTGCTCAATAACGAAACAAGAAAATGATGCTTCAGCTCTGAAAAAAAAAAAAGTAGACGAAAATGAAGAAATTCTAGCTCTTCTCACAGTTTGCTCACAGCAAGTTATGTATACTAAATATGTTTTGTGAATACACATACAATTAAAATGAAAAAAAAAATCCAGGAAATCCCAGGTGCACGATGTGTTCATCAAACTCCACTTGATCTCCATGAGAGTTGGCAGCAAGATCCTCTGAGAAAATTGACCAAATTCCCTTCCCTCCACCATAATATTGAAGAAGGTTGGCTAGTAAAGAGGATTAAAGAGAGAAAACTTCAATATTTTGGACACATTAAACGTCATGATAATCCAGAGAAGACTGTCTTAGAAGGGTACATAATGGGAAAAAGAAAGAGAGGAAGACCAAGACGAAGACATCGTTGATAATCTGCAAATGGATGCATCAGCAACAGGCTATCTTGCTCACAACCGAGAGTACTACAAGAGTGCTATTAGGGAGGCAAAGTTCCGCAAGGGACATGCGAATGATTGACTGCCTCCACCAAACAAACATGATTTATTTAGCAATTATTATTTTTAATATGGGTAATATAAAAGGGCTAGATAAACATTCATAATAAAACATTTTTCATCTTGTGTTTGAAATCGAAAAAAAGTGGAGAGAGTAGCAAGAAAACTAGTTGCTGTCCTGTAAAGCCTAGTAAGGCGTGAAAGACACTGACCGCTTATATCGATTATTAATTATTCATTGGTAATGGATGAATCGTGAGCTGTACAGAAAATAATGCAGCAAAAAAAAATCCAATAAGAAATGTAGATTTAGAATATATATAAACAGGGAAAAACTACCCAGAGAGGTCATTTGCGAGGATTTGGGGGGGGGGGGAGAATATAGAACAAGAGAAGAGAACAACAGTATAGACAGTCAGACACACCCCATGTGAACAGGCAGGTTCTACATGAATCCCATCACGCAAGAGATAAACTAAATCTTCAGCAGCTTCTACATGAATCCCATCATGCAAGAGCTAAAGTAAATCTTAAGCAGCTTCTACATGAATCCCATCATGCAAGAGCTAAAGTAAATCTTAAGCAGCTTCTACATGAATCCCATCATGCAAGAGCTAAAGTAAATCTTAAGCAGCTTCTACATGAATCCCATCATGCAAGAGCTAAAGTAAATCTTAAGTAGCTTCTACATGAATCCCATCATGCAAGAGCTAAAGTAAATCTTAAGCAGCTTCTACATGAATCCCATTATGCAAGAGCTAAAGTAAATCTTAAGCAGCTTCTACATGAATCCCATCATGCAAGAGCTAAAGTAAATCTTAAGCAGCTTCTACATGAATCCCATTATGCAAGAGCTAAAGTAAATCTTAAGCAGCTTATACATGAATCCCATTATGCAAGAGCTAAAATAAATCTTAAGCAGCTTCTACATGAATCCCATTATGCAAGAGCTAAAGTAAATCTTAAGCAGCTTCTACATGAATCCCATCACGCAAGAGATAAACTAAATCTTCAGCAGCTTCTGCATGAATCCCATCACGCAAGAAATAAACTAAATCTTAAGCAGCTTCTCCATGAATCCCATCTCGCAAGAGATAAACCGTGTCTTAGAACCACTGCACTGCAGCTGCATAATCGTCCATATGGACATTTATCGCAGTGATGATGATGCTGATAAGACTAGACTTTCATCCTGTTTCCGTAAACCACGATATTAAATTTTGGTTACACACTGAAGAAGCACGCCAGGGCCATACGCCAAATGCAATACCACTCTTAGCAGACAGAACCAATTTACGAGCGAGTTTGTAGCAGGTTTTTTCACGCAAAAAGCAGGTTTACAATGCATATATCGCCCATGCTGGCAAAATTCTCTTGACAAGCTGTCTGTATTGTTCATATTTTTAATTTAATATTTGAGTCTCTAGCTTATATATTAGATAAAGATTCCTAGCTCTGTGTGTTTGTGTATGCGCTTCGCTGGTTGCCATGGTGATGGTCATTATTTCGCCAGAGTTGTACACTCTTGTTTATTCTCCCATGAGATTTTTCATTATCGGTTACATTTTCTTGTTAACTTTAGCGTTTTATCTATTCGTCCTCACACTTCTCTCGTCTTTGTAGTGTATTGTTTGCATGCACATCATCATCATCACCATCATCATCATCATCACCACTACCACCATCACCATCATCATCATCGTCATCGTCATCATCATCATTTTCATCATCATCATTTTCATCGTCATCATTACTGTGTCTCCAAAGACTGGTGCCTCACGGATTTTCTCGCCATTATTTTCTTATTTTGGTCAAGTTCCAGATCTGCCATACCTACAAGATCATATCGGCCACCATGTTCAACTTTATTAACAGTGCTCCGTGTTACTGTCCCGGCTGTGAATGAAAAACTCTGTGATACTGTCCCGGCTGTGAATGAAAAACTCCGTGATACTGTCCTGGCTGTGAATGGAAAAACTCCGTGATGCTGTCCTGGCTGTGAATGGAAAACTCCGTGATACTGTCCCGGCTGTGAATGGAAAACTCTGTGATATTGTCCCGGCTGTGAATGGAAAACTCTGTGATATTGTCCCGGCTGTGAATGGAAAACTCTGTGATATTGCCCCGGCTGTGAATGGAAACGATATTTCTCGCCAGCTCTTACAGCACTCTACCCCCAACTGCTCACGTCTCGGCTATGTTTAGCCACATTTATCACTTACTCTCATAAACGTAGGGAAGTCACGCTGTTTATAACCTGCCAAGTTTATAGGTCAGGCTGTGAGTTTTTTGGTCACGTCTGGAACAGATATTCAGTGGTGAGTGGCTATCTGTGAAAATCTAGGGGGTTGGGGGGGGGGGAGTTGCTAAGGAATAAAGAAAGACAAAGATTAAACTGTTATTACTGCAAGGACCACTGCTTCACCTACAACCAAGTACGAACGAACGAAGTCTGTTTGTCAAGGCTGAACAGTTGGGCACGCAGGCCCGTCTGATATTCTGCACTTTATCACACAACTTTCATTCTGCTCCAGACATTCTACATTGTGTTAATACACATATATTATGAATATAATAAACGTAATTAAAACTGACATAATAATAAACTTACATTTCATTCTTACTAGCGAACTCGATACATGAAACATTCGTAATTCCACACCTTCACAGTCCTGCACATTAGTGAATATCTACTAATCTACCACACATTGAGAGAATTTGCTTTAAAATCATTTATATTCGGTGCTTGCATTAAGTGTAAATGATTTAAATTGAATTCTCACAACACTTAGTAGTTTGGCAGATGCACCAGTGCACTTTCTGCTTTTGCTCACTCATTTCTTGCAGAATGACATAAACAGAGCCCATTCCCCAAAGAGTATTAGCAGGGCCGTCTTAACAGCATCGGGGGCCCCTGGGCAAAACAATCCACTGGGCCCTCACCATTCCTCTCTAACCTGTGCAAGTAATGTTAGGAATTTATAGGTTTCCACGGGCTGGTTGGGCCTCCATGCAGTTTGGGGCCCCTTGCCAGTGCCAAGGTGGGCCCATGCGTTAAGACGTGTAAACCTGAGACAGACAGACAGACAGACAGACAGACAGACGTATGAGATTTATAGTGGAATATACTCTAAAGACGAAACTACAAGTATTTATGCAGTCACAAGTGAGATGTATGAATGTTAGACGACAATCTTCATCTAACCCCCTGAAACTACAATGTTCTGTGCAGTCGATGAGGAAGGGCAGAGTATGGCGTCTCACTGGTTTCGTCGACTATTTTTCTCAGTCCCTGACTGGTGTAATAAAAACAGTACTTCTTTATCAGACTCCACCACCATGAAGACTACGACTAACCCTGTCCTGTTAGACAGGCTGGTCCTGTTACGAAGGACGGGGTGCGGGGGGGGGGGGGAACGGGGGCATACCAACGGAGAGGTGAGACAGGGTCTTGGTCGGGTATGATACTTCAGCCCTGACGCTAGCAGGTCAGCTATGGGTCACTGCAGAACTGGACAGCGTCTTCATGGCCAAGTGCCTCGTTGTCTACGTGTCTACGCGTCTATGTGTCTACGTGTCTACGCGTCTATGTGTCTACGCGTCTATGTGTCTACGTGTCTACGCGTCTATGTGTCTACGTGTCTACGCGTCTATGTGTCTACGTGTCTACGTGTCTACTCTTCTATGTGTATGAATACATTCTTTCCAACAGTTTTACAGACAGAAATATCAATAACGATGATTAGCAGTAGAGAGTCGCACGCTGCTGTAGATATGTTAGTGTTATCTCATTCACGAGAATCTGTCTTCAAACAGAAAGAAAGAAAGAAAGAAAGCAAGAAAGAAAGAAAGCTGAAGGCAGTCTGCTGTCTTGATGGCACAGTTAATAAACTAGAGTTTAAGTTACAGATATTAAGCGTGCACAGTTTAATATATAACAACTGAGCTTTCAGAGTTTATAGCTCCTGAATTTCCAGGCCTTAAAGCGACTGAATTTCCAGAATTATTATAGCGACTAAATTTCCACATTTAAAACGAAAGACTTTCCAGAATATAAGTTATAGCGACTGAATTTCCAGAATTTAAGGTATACCGACTGAATTTCCAGAATTTAAAGAGACTGAATTTTTAGAATTTAAAGCGACAGAATTTCCAGAATTTAAAGCGACAGAATTTTCACAGAACCAGGCATAAAAATTGGAGGATACAATTTTAACAACCTTCGGTATGCTGACGACACAGTACTGATAGATGAGAACCAACAAGACCTGCAAAATCTCTTGGATAAAGTCACCAAAGAAAGTGAACAGAAAGGCCTTACTTTAAACATCAAAAAGACAGAGACTATGGTTATATCTAAGAAACAGAATCCACAAACATGCAGTATAAAATTAAACGGAACTATTCTAAAGCAGGTGTAGAAATTCAAATACCTTGATGCAGTAATAACTTCAGATGGGAAATGCAGAACAGAAACTAGGAACAGAATAGGCCAAGTAAAGACTGCATTTCAGAGAATGAGAAACATATGCAACATATCCTTATCCTTATGTTAGAAAACGAGTCCTAAAATGCTATATTGAATCTATCTTGTTATATGGAAGTGAATCGTGGAGAATAGGCAAGTCTGCACAAAAATCATTGGAAGCAGCAGAAATGCGGTTTATTAGAAGAATGTTGCGAATCACCATGGACAGCAAAAATAACTAATGAAGAATGTATGAGAAGAGCTGGAGAGACAAAAAACCTTGTCAAAAAGATAAGAGAGAGAGACAATGTACTTTCACAGGACATGCAATGAGAAAGTGGGCATTGAAAATATTATAACAACAGGAAAAATAGAAGGAAGAAGATCAAGAGGAAGACCAAGAGAACTGATACTGGACAGTCTGACGGGATGGTGTGAGAGGAGATCAGCAACTGAGCTGATGGCCTGCATGAAGGATCGTGTACTCTGAAGAAGCATAATAGCTAACGCCAGTCGGCACGGCACATGATGATGATGATGATGAATTTTCACAATTTAAGTTATAGCGACAGAATTTCGAGAATTTAAAGCGACTGAATTTCCAGAATTTAAGTTATAATGACAGAGATTCAAAGGCTGACACTGACTACGCTTAAGATTAGACTGTCTAGTTTCTGTTCCAGCTGTCACTTAACCGACAAACGTATTAATTGTCGGATTTAAGGAAGAGTCCTACACAAACGTATCTTTTAAGTATGTCATGTTTTCTCAGTCATGTTTTCTCAGTCATGTTCTCTTAGTCATGTTCTCTCAGTCATGTTCTCTCAGTCATGTGACTGAGTTTCTGGGGCAATTGTTTCCACTGTTGTTCGTGGCACATTATCAGACTGTTCGAAGCCGGACATTAAGTGTCATCTATTCGATGAAAACACTTACGGGATTACGGGACTGTGATGCTGAGCATACGCTGATGGTCTACAACTTATATGTACGCGGGGAAGTGGTTATTGGACGTAAAATTGTCTAGAGCACCTGTTTTGTTGTCTGTCAGTCTTTATTCCTTTAGACTTTAATAATTTTATCCCTATGCTTGTCTCCATAGTTCACCCAGTTTGTGTCATACTTCATCCAGTTTGTGTCATAAGTTCATCCAGTTTGTGTATGTCCTGCTTCAGCCATCGCAAACGAGTCATCAGTGAAATGAGAAAAACACAGCGTGAGCTCTGTATGGAGACTAAACTGGGATATTATCTCACATCTTACAGCTACATGTCTTAACTGGGATATTATCTTATCTCACATCTTACAGCTACATGTCTTAACTGGGATATTATCTCACATCTTACAGCTACATGTCTTAACTGGGATATTGTCTCACATCTTACAGCTACATGTCTTAACTGGGATATTATCTCACATCTTACAGCTACATGTCTTAACTGGGATATTATCTCACATCTTACAGCTACATGTCTTAACTGGGATATTATCTCACATCTTACAGCTACATGTCTTAACTGGGATATTATCTCACATCTTACAGCTACATGTCTTAACTGGGATATTGTCTGTCTGTCACCTCAACCGTTTCTGTGAAAACCTTCTCTTTCTTATAGTTAACAAGGTTGCATGCTCGTCAAAAGCCCCTGTAACATGACAGTAATTTACCTGGTTTTTTATATATTAAAAAAAACCACGTAATGCAAATCATCATCACCATCATCACCATCACCATCACCACCACCACCACCATCATCATCATCATCATCATCATCACCATCATCATCATCGTCATCCCAATGGAGCATAAGGCATCAACAAAGGTTCTCCAGCAAGTCTTGTCTTGAGCTCCTACTTCCTTTAGTTCTTCCTGTATTGTGTGTCTCCATGTCCCCAAAAGCCTGCCGCTCTTTCCTTTCCCTTGAGGTGTCCAAGTCAAGGAAGCAAAGGAGTGTCTTGTTCTTTCCGTTCCCTGTATGTGGCCTAGCCATTTCCATCTTCATCCCTTGACAGCTTTAGTAATGTTCTCAGTGTCTGCTCGTTTGGTTATTTCCTCACTTGTCACGTGTTCTTCCCTCAGTGAGTTCTTAAAAATCATACTTGATGGCAAAATCTGGGATCTGCTTTGCATGCGTCACTTTTTTGCACTTTCGGGAATTGTTCCTCAGTTCGTACGTGCGACACGCGAAAAGCAGAAACACAAGACAGAAAACTGCAGCGAGAAAACATACTGTACAATGCCAGACTTGTCAAGTATCAGATCCTGCCCGGAGGCTGTCACACAGGAGAAAGTTTTCCCGCTAAAGACAACAGATAAGAGATTCCTCTTGTCAACTGAGGTACAACAGCATGACAACTGACGGTATCAAGTTTTTTTTCTTACACGTTTTCATACCTGGAGAAGAAGTAGCACACAATGAGACGGCTATCATTATCTTCAGAAGTTCCGTATAAATGAGAATGTAAGGTATCACAATTTACACCAGATATAAATAGCACATTCCATAAATTGCATTCTCTAAAAAAAAACGAAGGTTTATCGTCTTTATTTTTTTTTTATTTATAGACAGAACCAAAGAAAAAAAAAGCGAAACTCCTATATCTTCACTCGTGTTTGTTTAGTTTCGCCTGGATCTCTGAGAAATCTGTGACAAGAACATTTATTTGGAGTCCTCTTGCCCTCAGCAAAGGCCGAAAACAACAGGCAAGGGAGATAACGTGTCCTATGGAGCTCTCGTGCGTTTCTCTTCAAGTTTTGTTTTCCTTCTTAATATTTTAATTTGCTCAATCTTTCCAGTGCAGATGTAGCGAGCCTTTATATACTTTGTATACGTGTATCTTAAGATACTGATATATATATATATATATATATATATATATATTGCTTTGGATGTCACTTGTGGCACAACAGCCACGGGTTCCCCACCTCTAGTCTATTGTTTTCCCTGTCTTGTTTATCTTAAAAAAAAAGAATGCCCGGTTTTCAAAACGATCGTTCATTCAGTTAAAGTTCACAGATAATATTTAAGTTCACAGATATTTCTTTACCTTCACATTACTGTTTAAGTTCACTGATGATGCTTAAGTTTACATTAATGTTTAACTTCACAGATAATGTTTCAACGTTAATGTTTAAGTTCACTGATAATGTTTTTTTTTTATGATTTGAACTTTTGGTTTTTAGCTGTAAATATTGTTGTATGCTCTTTAATATGCAATAAATAAATATACGTACGTTCTGCTGAACACAGTACCAACATTGCCCGTTGTTGTCTTTTCTTTCTTATAGTTTCTTTCTTTCTTCTCTTGTTCCACTAGTTTTCTATATTGTTACTCTGTTTCGTTCACAATGAGTCACAGTAAATGTCAATTACAAGACTTTGTCGGCGAGTACAGTCCCTTAGCTCTGGTAAAAATATGTCACCATTATTTTGGATATTCTGAATTCATTCACATTTTCCTATTTTTTTTTAAAGTGGAGATCCACTTTAGAATCGGTTACTTTTTAGTTTCATGCTATCATTTCTTTCACTCGTATCCAGTTTGCCGTCCTGTTTGTATCGTAACATGAAAGTGAAATTTATAACAGATAAATTAGACTGAAACGATAACAAACATGCGTAAATAATTTTTCTCTGCTATAAATAATAACTCAAACTGATTTTGGCTTGAGCGACTTCCATAAACAAAATTTTGATGTTCTTTTTTGAAATGATAATATTGGTTTATCTTTAATTTTTAAGAAAAAAACCTTTACACGAGGTAAGAAGTAGACAGATGTTTGCGGTTCAGCAGATACACAGGCAGATAAAGGTGTATAGTTTGGTTTTATAAAATGATAGAGGGAGTGAGGAAAGTGAGAATAAACACAAATGGCAAAAAGTATGAACGAACGAACATACTTTATTTTCAAAGGTTTAAGAATTGGGCACGCAGGCCTATCTGACATTCTGCCCTTCATCATACAGCTTTCACTCAGTCACAGTCATTCAGCATTTGTTAATGAGCATAATAATCATGAATATACAATTAAATGGTTACATAAATAAATAATAAATCTATCTCTTGTCCATATACTCTACACTCTGATTTATGCAACAACATGAAATAAACTTGCATTCTTACATTCATTAAAAAATGAACAAATTTATATAAAAGCAGTATAAAAAAATTACAATCAAGCCATACTTTAAACTACTTTAGACTATGCTTAGGGAGGCATATAGTCCATATCAAAGAGATGTTGACAAAGTTTAAAGTTATAAGAACGAATATTACTTATAAGTTTTACATGAATTGGTAGGGCATTCCAAAGGTGAGCAGCTGTGTAAGAGAAGCTTTTTTAAAACATGTCAAGCCTTGGTTTTGGGAGAATACAATTGCTAAAGCTTTGACTGTGTTTTGGGTTGGATCTGAACAACAGCCACAGATAGGGTGGAGGATTGTGCGATAGAATTTTATGAATTAACTTGGCCTTGTTGGAAAGAAATTTCGTCTTGAGGGGTAGAATATCAAGATGTTTGTCCTTATTTGTAATACGTGCTGCATGTTTGTCATTTATAAGCTTTACTACTCGTTTTTGAAGTGAGTAAAGTCTTTTCATGTTTGACATGGCACAACCATCCCAGACTGTGGAGCAGTAGTCCAAGTGTGTTTGTATCTGTGATATGTTGGTCCAAGTGTGTTTGTATCTGTGATATGTTGGTCCAAGTGTGTTTGTATCTGTGATATGTTGGTCCAAGTGTGTTTGTATCTGTGATATGTTGGTCCAAGTGTGTTTGTATCTGTGATATGTTGGTCCAAGTGTGTTTGTATCTGTGATATGTTGTATATTTTTCTGGTGTCTATGTCAAGAAAATGTTTAATCCCTGTGGAACGACATTATCAGCCACAGGTGAACTTGACTTAGAGTTTTTGAGGCAAACTACTGCTGTCTGTTGGAAAGAAAAGATCTAATAAACTTTGTCAAGTCAGGGTGTAATCTATAACTCTCAAGCTTTCTAACTAGGATTTCATGATCAGTCATGTCAAATGCTTTTTTTTTTAAGTCCACAAAGACAGCACCACATAATTTATCATCGTTTATATTAGATAACCAACATTCTGTCATTTTTGTGAGAGCTGTGTGGCAGGAATGTTTCAGCCTAGAACCTGACTGACAGTCAACAATCAAATCATTTTCTTGCATGTGTTGTAAGGTTGTTTTTTGTTTTTTTTTAATGTGTTTTTCTAGTGTTTTTGACAAAGTCAGTAGAATGGAAATTGGTTTATAGCTTGAGGGATTTTTCTCTGAACCAGATTTAAAAAGGGGATATATTTTTGCAATTTTAAAAGCCTGAGGAAAATGACAATGTGCAATGCACTGATTGTAAATGCATGTTAGTGTATCTGTAATTACTGGGGCTAAGTAGTGTAATATCTTGTTGCTGATTTCATCAAAAAGTAAAATGTAAGATGAGAACCATCTGTGGAGAGGAGCAGACAGAACCACAAAAATAAGATTTTTAAGGGCATGCATCTTTCCCATAGCAACATATGCCTGTGAGACCTGGACACTTAACAAAACAGCTGAGAAACACATAAATGCCTTTGAATGTAAATGCTACAGAAGAGTTCTCCAAATATCGTGGACACAAAAAAAGAACAAATATATCTATACTACAAGAGCTTAATATTGAAGAAGGCTGGCTAGTGAAGAGGATTAAAGAGAGAAAACTTAAATATTTTGGACACATTAAACATCATGATAATTTAGAGAAGACCGTATTGGAAGGATACATAATGGGAAAAAGAAAAAGAGGAAGACCAAGACGAAGATGGCTGCAAGACATCGTTGACGATCTGGAAATGGATGCAACAGCAGCAGGCCATCTTGCTCACAACCGAGAGGCCTACAGGAGTGCTGTTTGGGAGGCAAAGTTCCGCAAGGGACATGCAAATGAATGAATGAATGAAGATGAGAACCCCTATAAATAAAAAAAAACATACAACATCAAATACTTCGGCGTCAGCCTTTTTTGAAGGATTACATACAAGAACAACACAATGCATAAATAAAAAGAAGAAAAATGATAAACGTAGCTGTGTGGCATCCTCGTAGTACAGAATAGGACAATAAATCATACAAAGAGTGTAAACAACTGGGAAATTAGGATATAACGAGCGTAATACAAGCTGTGTCCGGTAAGTAACGAGACTGATTCCATAAAATTCGATGTGTTCGAGATATATTTACATATACTTAAAATTCCCCGAAATAACATCATTGAGCATGAATACACCGTTGCCAGCGGTTCTGTCACGCGACGTAGCTCACCTGGACGTCTTGAACAGGGATCTCCTTCAAAGCACTCGTCACGGCAGCTTCCACGTTATTAACAGTCCCAAAATGGTGGCCATGCAAGCTTGGTTTTGAGCCTGGGAAGCAAAAAGAAGTCAGCCGGGGCCAAGTCCGGGCAGTAGGGAGATTGGCACAACGTTGCCACGGTTTGTTTCGTTCTTTAGATTTTCACGTGGTCGACCTCTTTTTCTTCAGCCAGTTATGTTCCACTTTCTAGTTTGTTTTGGGATTCTCTGACTGTTTCTTCTCATCACGTGATCGACATGTGTCCATCTCCTTTTTCTGATCATACATGAGACAGGTTGTTGTTTGCTCATCTTTCTTATCTCTGCGTTGTTCTTGAATTCGTTCCACTTTATATAACATTCCATTTTATAGGCACTTGTCTTCAAAAGAGTCTAATTTCTTGTCTATTTCTTTAGTTGTTTTCCAGCTTTCGCATGCATACATGGATATTACATTTGAATTAAATAATCTTAACTTGATTCTTGTGTTTTTAACTTTTGAATGCCATATGTTCTCAAGTCTTGAAGGTCAGTGCTGCTTTTGCAATTCTAAATCTAATTTTCTTTCTGGTGTCACCATCCTGATCTATGTAGCTGCTGAGGTATGCAAATTGGTTTACTTCTTCAACAGCTGTTCCTTCTGCGTATATGTTTCCTTCTTGATTAATGGGGAATTTCATTATTTTTTCCTTGTTAATTTCAAGTTCTATTTTGCTACCCAATGAAGACAGGGTAACTGTTTCTTCTTGCACGATTTCATATTGTCGCTGATAAGAGTTATGTCATCTTCAAAATCAAGATCTTCTAGTTGGATCCCATTGCAGGAATTAAAAAAAAAAGATTATAAAGTATATTTTCTATTTTTATTATTTCTTATATTATTTGTTATTTTGATGGTACAGGAGTTTGATGATTACACATAATATACATTAACGTCTTATAACAAAGAGAGGTACACGAATAACTTTCTGGCCTGCGATCTCTCTTTGCTCTATCCTATCTCTCATTCATTTCTACACATCAAAACAATACAATTAAGAAGGAAAACACGAATAAGATTGGTGGATCATTGGTTTATATTATTATCAACATAATCTCAACATAATCTAATCAATTTCCTTCAACAGTTTGATTCCTACAACGATGTTATCAACAGTGGAATTACTAAAAATCAATTTAATACCTTGCACATATAACTGGGTTAGTTTGATTTTCAACATAATCGTTCCATATAGAAATCTAACATATTCATCCTTAAAATGATTGAATGTTTTGATTGTGACAAACTGAACTATTGACAGGAAAAGGACATAACAAACAAATGTTCGACTGTCTAATTATTACACAAACTGTCAGGACATTGATAGTTCTCTCATAAACTGAAAATAATTATGAGAAAGACAATGATAACAGATGATGGGACATGTCAAACAGAATTTAATAGAAGAACAGAAATGGCCAAATGCGCTGAATTCAAAAGAAAAGTTCTAATTTTCAAATATATCACACTTGTTGAAGGTGAATGTTGTTAAATACTACCTACAGCTCCAGACACCATCACGATGTGGGAGCGACTACCTACAGCGCCAGACACCATCACGATGTGGAAGCGACTACCTACAGCGCCAGACACCATCACGATGTGGAAGCGACTACCTACAGCGCCAGACACCATCACGATGTGGAAGCGACTACCTACAGCGCCAGACACCATCACGATGTGGAAGTGCAGGGAGTGAATAAGAAAGCGGAACGAAAACTGTGGTGCCCTAACATGTCGGTATATAGAAGAAAATTTCCTCTGTCTTCTCGGCATAACACTTTTACTTCTGTCTTCTCGGCATAACACTTTTATTTCTGTCTTCTCGGCATAACACTTTTATTTCTGTCTTCTCGGCATAACACTTTTACTTCTGTCTTCTCGGCATAACACTTTTACTTCTGTCTTCTCGGCATAACACTTTTACTTCTGTCTTCTCGGCATAACACTTTTTCTTCTATGTATTTTTGGGCATAGACTTTTCTTACCTTGCCATTTAATCGTTTTGATTTTGTATTTAGTAGCTTTCCTCTCCGTTTTCTTCTTTGCTCATTGTTGTCATATGTGGGTTTACTAATCCTCTTTTTTTACGCTATCCTGAGATCTCTTTTAGTTTAGAACATCACCAGTCCACTTCCATAACACCAGGTTTGTACATTACACTAGCTGTAGGTGTCAAGATTTTATCTGACATCAAAAGATTCTAACTTACAGCCCCATCTTGCCCGTCACGGCAGTGTTTCACCGCAGTCCTGTGCCCCAGTCATCACCGACCTGACTGCTAAGAATCTCATGCCCACATATCAGTCAACAAGAACTAGAAGAATGTGTGCACTTAAAAACGCCTTAAATCTTTCTTTGTTGCTTTATTTTCTTCTAGTTCGGCAGCCTGTGATAAAGATATTCTTTGCTCCAGGGACAAACGACTGAAAACTTGAGAAACTTGATTACGGGGGAAAAAAAGTTATTCTTTGCTCTCGGGACAAACATAATGAAGCTGGTGAAGTGTAGAGGAGAGATAACACCCGAAAAACTTACTCCACTCTAGCCTTCCTCTCCATTATTCGCTTCTCTTGCCCTTCGCGCATTCTTTCCCTGACTATCGAGCTCAAGAACCGCTTAGCGAGGTATGTTCTTCCTGCTTAGCGAGGTATGTTCTTCGTGCTGGCTGACCTTCTAAACTCACTCCACACGTCAGTCAGAAGCCTGACAACAGACCAGGCCAGCACAAAAGTCAAGGACACTGAAGTAGGTTTCAGGAACAGGCAAACGCTTCTGAAGACAACGGAATATATCCGAGAGCGAAAGATGAGTGTTTGCCGTGAAAAGATTCACCTCAGAGACAGGTTTAAAGCTCGTATTTCTAACCTTCCTGTTTCTGGCTTGCTTTCTCTGACGGGCGAACGGGCAGAGTGACAAGGTCAAAGAAAACCAGACAACCACATTTTCTCGTGAAAGCTTTGCTAAGCTCTAGGTTCAGAATGACGTTTCGACTTTTTTTTTCATCTTTATGTCTATTCTGCACCAAAGAAAAAAAAAATGCAAATGCTGGGTCTAAGCAAAGTTGAGAATAATGAAGTCCCGATCAGCCTTTTAAGGCACGAAAAGAAGAATAAATAAAAAAGAATGGAGAGAAAGTGAGAAAAGGTACATTATGGTGCTTTATGAAAGTAATAAAAAAGACACAAATAGAACATCAAGAAGGACAGAGTGAACTTTTAAAGGAAACAAGAAACAAGAAAACAAAACACTTTGACCACGTCAAAAGACATAATGACATACTGAAGACTACACTGGGCGGAAAGGTTGAGGGAAGAGAGCGAGAGATTGCTTGTGAAGTTTTAGATTGCCTGTGAAGTTTTAGATTACTTGTGAAGTTTTAGATTGCCTGTGAAGTTTTAGATTACTTGTGAAGTTTTAGATTACTTGTGAAGTTTTAGATTGCTTGTGAAGTTTTAGATTGCCTGTGAAGTTTTAGATTACTTGTGAAGTTTTAGATTACTTGTGAAGTTTTAGATTACTTGTGAAGTTTTAGATTACTTGTGAAGTTTTAGATTGCTTGTGAAGCTGTAAAACTATCATTGACCTAGACCTATAAAAGAAAACAGCTGGGGTGTCGGTTTTTAAATTTGAATGTTTACAGACATCTTATCTCGGATTTGTTATGTCAGATGCCCCAATGACAAAACAATTAATGTTTTTTTCTCGATTAAATTAAAAAGACATTAGTTTTTGACTGGTAGTGCACAAAGATCAGAACAAACAATATTTTGCGCCGTGTTTAGATATTTTAAAACATGACCAATGCGCACATGTCCAGTCATAATTTGTTCTTGTCGCAAGAAGTAGAACTCTTAGTACAATATCTCACGCTACAACAGAAGTAAGAATTTAAAAATATATGCAAGATTTTGTCTCTGTTGATCGATTCTGCGTCGACTATACGGTTAAACGAAGAGGTCCCCAGAGAAGTTTCAGATCAACGAAAAGTGCTTAAAAATGATAAGAAAAAAACGGTCAAATTTCCTTGGACATGTCACGAGAAGACAGAAGTTGGAGAACTTGGACATGTCATGAGAAGACGTAAGTTGGAGAACTTGGACATGTCATGAGAAGACATAAGTTGGAGAACTTGGACATGTCATGAGAAGACATAAGTTGGAGAACTTGGACATGTCATGAGAAGACATAAGTTGGAGAACTTGGACATGTCATGAGAAGACATAAGTTGGAGAACTTGGACATGTCATGAGAAGACATAAGTTGGAGAACTTGGACATGTCATGAGAAGACAACTTAGAGAACTTGGACATGTCATGAGAAGACAGAAGTTGGAGAACTTGGACATGTCATGAGAAGACATAAGTTAGAGAACCTAGTAATGACTGGGAAATTCAAGGGGAAAAGGAAGAGAGGACGGCCAAGAGAAGAATATCTCAGTGGACTGACCAAGTGGACTGACCAAGTGGACGGACCAAGTGGACGGACCAGGTGGACTGACCAGGTGGACTGACCAAGTGGACTGACCCAGTGGACTGACCAAGTGGACTGACCCAGTGGACTGACCAAGTGGACTGACCAAATGGACGGACCAAATGGACGGACCAGGAGGACTGACCAAGTGGACGGACCAAGTGGACGGACCAGGAGGACTGACCAAGTGGACGGACCAAGTGGACGGACCAAGTGGACGGACCAAGTGGACGGACCAAGTGGACGGACCAAGTGGACTGACCAAGTGGACGGACCAAGTGGACTGACCAAGTGGACTGACCAAGTGGACTGACCCAGTGGACTGACCAAGTGGACTGACCAAGTGGACGGACCAAGTGGACTGACCCAGTGGACTGACCAAGTGGACTGACCAAGTGGACTGACCAGGAGGACGGACCAAGTGGACGGACCAAGTGGACTGACCAAGTGGCATGGAGAAAGAAAAGTATCTGAACTAATTGGAAACACCAAGGACCGTGCAAGATGGAGAGGCATAATGAAGAGCGCTAAACGGCACGGCATAAAATAATAATAATTATAATATACATGACTTTTATAACTGAATCAGTTAAAGAGGAAAGACAGACAGACTATTGGGAACATAGAAGGATGACATATAGACCATTGGGAATATAAAAGGAATACATATGCCATCCACGACAGAGATATATGTGTTTTTACTCGAACTGAACGAATTTGATAAGGCAGCATATGTTGGCATTTTAAAGTGGACATTCAATTCATCAACAAGAGAGATGGAGAATGAGAGAAAGAGGAATACACAGAGAGGAGAGATCGAGAGTGAGAGAAACAGGGAAACACAGAGAGAAGAGATGGAGAATGAGAGAAAGAGGGAAACATAGAGAGGAGAGTGAGAGAGTGAGAGAAAGAGAGAAACACAGAGAGGAGAGATCGAGAGTGAGAGAAAGAGGGAAACGCAGAGAGGAGAGAATGAATGAATGAATAATCTTTATTTTTCAAGGGTAAAGAATTGGGCACGCAGGCCCGTCTTACATTCTGCCCTTCATCACTCCATCTTTCATTCTTCCCACACACTTGATTTAGTACAAAAATACAAATTAAATTAGGAAAAACATATCAAAAGAGTGTAAGATTTAACTACTACATTCAAGGTAAAAGAGAAGAAGTAATTAACCTAATAAAATAGCACTCATGTACACATACACACGCAGACATATACATAAATAAAAATACATTGTAAATCCAGATCTTCTAACATATGTTTTTTTTAACAAACATTAAAATAATTTCTAAAAATATCTAACAAGTTGCTTTTCTAACTATGTCATTGAAGTACTTGATGGTTTACGAGCCATGTGTTGAGAGAGTGCTGGCTATTTTATGGAGGCATATAATTACAAGCAAGTAAATAATGAAACAGGTTTGAGTTAAAGGATGAAGTATTACCAATGGATTTTAAATTGTAGGGGAGGGTGTTCCAGAGCTGTACTGCAGAGTATGCAAGGCTTTTCTTGTACAGATCAATCCTGGGTTTAGGAAGAAGACAGTTTTTTAAACGCTGGCTATGTTTAGTGTTATACGTAAACAGTGACCACAAGTAAGGCGGAGCATTGTGCGACAGAATTCTGTGAACAAACTTAACTTTGTTAAAAATGATTCTATTTTTGAGGGGTAGAATTTTGAGTTGTTTGTGTTGATCTACAATCTGTAATGGGTGTTTGTCACAAATAAGATTTAATGCTCGCTTGTGAAGTGAGTGGAGCCTTTTTGTGTTTGAGACTGAGCATCCATCCCAGATTGTGGAACAGTAATCTAAGTGTGTTTGTATGTGTGATATGTAGTATATTTTTCTTGTGTCTTTGTCGATAAAGTGTTTAATTTTGGCTAATTGGTAAACTTCGAGATCGAGAGTGAGAGAAAGAGAGAAACATAGAGAGGACAGATCGAGAGTGAGAGAAAGAGAGAAACACAGAGAGGAGAGATCGAGAGTGAGAGAAAGAGGGAAACATAGAGAGGAGAGATGGAGAATGAGCGAAAGAAGGAAACATAGAGAGGAGAGATCGAGAGTGAGAGAAAGAGAGAAACATAGAGAGGAGAGATGGAGAATGGGAGAAAGAGGGAAACATAGAGAAGAGAGATTGAGAGTGAGAGAAAGAGGGAAACAGAGAGGAGAGATCGAGAATGAGAGAAAGAGGGAAACATAGAGAGGAGATATCGAGAGTGAGAGAAAGAGGTAAACACAGAGAGGAGAGATCGAGAGTGAGAGAAAGAGGGAAACACAGAGAGGAGAGATAGAGAGTGAGAGAAAGAGGGAAACATAGAGAGGAGAGATCGAGAGTGAGAGAAAGAGGGAAACATAGAGAGAAGAGATCGAGAGTGAGAGAAAGAGGGAAACATAGAGAGGAGAGATCGAGAGTGAGAGAAAGAGGGAAACATAGAGAGGAGAAATGGAGAGTTAGAGAAAGAGAGAAACACAGAGAGGAGAGATCGAGAGTGAGAGAAAGAGGGAAACATAGAGAGAAGAGATGGAGAGTGAGAGAAAGAAGGAAACATAGAGAGGAGAGATCGAGAATGAGAGAAAGAGGGAAACAGAGAGGAGAGATCGAGAGTGAGAGAAACAGGGAAACACAGAGAGACAGAGAGCTTCAAATCATCAGAGCTGGCATCAGGTGATATATGTGGTCTCCCCCCCCCCCACTTTATACCCTATAACTAACCCCACATAAAATAATGTCCTTCGGAACGAAGGAGTAGGTCAAACTCAGCAGCTCACTCCAATGTTCATGTGAATTTTTTTTCTAAGTTGCCACAACAAACATGAACAGCCCCTTCACTAAAAACATCGGTGGGAGAGAGAGAGAGAGAGAGAGAGAGGGGGGGGGGGGTTTGAGAGACTTCTCTGATGATCTGAAGAGCTTTTGTTTTTCTATTTTTACAACAAAGTTTCCCGCCCCAATGTAAAAGTTTGGATTGGCTGTTGGTTGGTAATCTCCAGAAAAATCTCGTGCAAGTAATCTTTCAACTAAAAGGAGAAATGCTACGGCTGTTACTGGAGGTCAGGAAGAGAAGAGTTAATATCGCGCCCAAAATTTGAATGCAGAAACACTTGTGTATCTCAAGAAACATGACCTTGAATACAGTGTACTCTCAAGATTCTAAACGTCTTCAGCATTACAAGACGAGGCAAAGTAGGGTTTCTAGAGAACTTCGGACTTTAACAAATGTGAACTGTTTCATCAAGTGCGTCCTTGTGTGTTGCATAGAGATTAGAGATGACACAACTTAACCCTTAATGACACATTCTCAAAAGCGTTGACCTGCACATCTGGGAGATAACTCTTTTTTTTTTCAGGGTTTCATTTCTATGCTAACTGTTGGCTCTCAAAACCATTGCTATGTAACATTTCAAAAAGATCATTAAATATATGAACTGACAATTAACATGAATAATTTTGTCACAACTAAATTGAGAATGAAATTGCAAAGTGGTAAAATCTCATTTATGACGCAAGAGAAGAAATGATGTGGATATGTTAGTCAGTCAGTCAGTCAGTCAGTCAGTCAGTTAGTCAGTCAGTCAGTTAGTTAGTTAGTTAGTTAGTTATTTAGTTAGTTGACTGGTTGGTTGGTTGGTTGATTGGTTGGTTGGTTGGTTGGTTAGTTGATTGTCTGGCTGACTGGTTGGTTGCGTTGGTTGGTTAGTTGATTGTCTGGCTGACTGGTTGGTTGGCTAACTGACTGGTTGAGTGGTTGGTTGGTTGATTGTTTGGTTGGTTGGTTAGCTGATTGGTTGGTTAGTTGATTGGTTGGCTGATTGTTTGGTTTGTTGGCTGATTGGTTGGTTGGTTGGTTGGTTGGCTGATTGTTTGGTTGGTTGGTTGGCTGATTGTTTGGTTGGTTGGCTGACTGGTTGGTTGGTTGGCTGACTGGTTGGTTGGTTGGTTGGCTGACTGGTTGGTTGGTTGGCTGGCTGGCTGGCTGGCTGGTTGGTTGGTTGGTTGGTTGGTTGGTTGGTTGTTGGTTGGTTGGTTGGTTGGTTGGTTGGTTGGTTGGTCTCCATAAGTGAGCCGATATCCTCTTCTCTCTCACCTTCAGCACACAGCAGCTGACTAAGCTCGCGCTGTTTGTGCGGAACATCTTCTGGAGTTCTCGATTTGTTGTTCATTTTTGGCTGTGTCAAGTTTCACCTCCATCCCCTTCGTTCTTGACAACGACACCGACTCACACTTGTCAGTGAACTCTTTGCTAAACCAGCTTCTCTTACAGCACTGATGATGTCGACTCGATCTGTTGCCTGCCCTTTCTCCATGACGGCTGGCTCGGCCATCTGATCTTCTCTTTAATTTCCCCGACACTTACGTGGCCTGGTACAAGAGAAGAAGGTCAGTCGACGGATCAATGGCACCTGCAGGGATTCAGGGCACTGTTGCTGTATAGATGTTGACTTTTTTTTGTTAAATATCAGGATTAGTAAAGTTCATTTGTGCCAACATTTTTTAAATCTCAGGATTGCGTAAAGTTCATTTGTGCCACCTTAAAAAAACTCAGGATTACGTAAAGTTCATTTGTGCCATCTTAAAAAAAACTCAGGATTACGTAAAGTTCATTTGTGTCATCTTAAAAAAACAACTCAGGATTACGTAAAGTTCATTTGTGCCAACATTTTTTAAATCTCAGGATTACGTAAAGTTCATTTGTGCCAACATTTTTTAAATCTCAGGATTACGTAAAGTTCATTTGTGCCAACTTAAAAAAAACTCAGGATTACGTAAAGTTCATTTGTGCCATCTTAAAAAAACAACTCAGGATTACGTAAAGTTCATTTGTGCCAACTTAAAAAAACTCAGGATCACGTAAAGTTCATTTGTGCCAACTTACAAAAAAAAAAAAAACTCAGGATTACATAAAGTTCATTTGTGCCAACTTAAAAAAACTCAGGATCACGTAAAGTTCATTTGTGCCAACTTACAAAAAAAACTCAAGATTACATAAAGTTAATTTGTGCCGACTTAAAAAAAAACTCAGAATTACATAAAGTTCATTTGTGTCAACTTAAAAAAAAAACAACTCAAGATTACATAAAGTTCATTTGTGCCAACTTACAAAAAAAACTCAGGATCACGTAAAGTTCATTTGTGCCAACTTAAAAAAAAAACTCAGAATTACATAAGTTCATTTGTGCCAACTTAAAAAAAAAACCTCAGGATTACATAAAGTTCATTTGTGCCAAATTTTTTTAAACTTTAAATTTCTACAGCTCCACAGCAACCTGTGCCTTTTAGCCAATGTTCGAAGACATATTTCTTGACATTTTCTCAGTCAGCATCACCATCATCATCATCATCATCATCATGCTTCTACACAGATTTCGGGTCTTGATATCTTCCTCCAGCTCAGTTGGTGACTTTTTTCTGTTTTGTTTTGTTTTGGTTAGACTGTCCATCATTTTTTCTTTTGGTCTTCCACTGCCTTCTTTAAAATTTATCTTTCCTGCTATCATGATATTCTCAAGCCCATCCCCTCCCCCCCCCCCCCCCCCCGCCTCTTTTCATTATATGTCAAAAGAATGACGACTGTCGCTTTCTTTAAGTTTTAATTAAGTTCCTTTCATTTGCCTTCCTTAGATTCTTCTTGTTTGCCGTCTTATCTTTCTCATGATATTGTTTACATTCTTCTAAGAAACCACCATCGCTGTTACTTCTAGTGATCTTTGCATCGATCTGTTGATCGTCCATGACTCAGTTCAACAGAGTACGATGGGCTCTATTCAATGCAACATTTTAGAACTCTCTTTCTAATGCTAATTGATTAGAGATACATGTTTTGGGTTTGTTTGTTTGTTTTTTTTACAATAAGGCGGATCTACAAAGAAAAAAAAATTCTCAACTGAAAAATAAAATAAATTAATATTAGTACTTTTTAGCAGATAAAGTAAAGAGCACTCAAGAAAAATGCAACCAGATAAAGTAAAAAACACTCAAGAAAAACATAACCAGATAAAGTAAAAAACACTCAAGAAAAATAGAAACCAGATAAAGTAAAGAACACTCAAGAAAAATGTAACCAAATAAAGTAAAACACACACTCAAGAAAAATATAACCAGATAAAGTAACAAACACTGAAGAAAAATGTAACCAGATGAAGTAAAAAACACTGAAGAAAAATGTAACCAGATAAAGTAAAAAACACTCAAGAAAAATGTAACCAGATAAAGTAAAAACACTCAAGAAAAATGGAACCAAATAAAGTAAAAAACACTCAAGAAAAATGCAACCATATAAAGTAAAAAAACACTGAAGAAAAATGTAACCAGACGAAGTAAAAAACACTCAAGAAAAATGTAACCAGATAAAGTAAAAAACACTCAAGAAAAATGTAACTAGATAAAGTAAAAAAAAACACTCAAGAAAAATGTAACCTTAGTGAACTAAAGACTTAGTTGAAAGTGGGAGTAGAAATCTAATTTTACAGCCCTCCTTTTTGTGTGGTTGGCTTTAATTTGAAGCCAACCATCCCGTAACCTCCGCCTTATTACCCCGACCGTTCCTTCCCATCCCAGGACCTCTTCTCTGTTCACTGACCTAGATAGAAGATCTAACAAGTCTTATGCCAGATCGTTTTTGGCATTTCTCGACCTCGTCTAATTTATGACTCTGCTATCTCTCTCATCGTCTATTTCGCACGACGAAGATCATGACGTGTGTGTTCTTTGTATCCAGATAATTAAAAAGTTTCCTAGATGAAGCGGTTCTGAGTTTACACGGATCAAAGATGTGTTATTAAAACCGGGAACGGAACAAACCAATTATTTATCCGCCAAGAAATTCTTGACAGCTTCGTGAGAACTTGAAAACACAAGCAGAGCGTCGGTTTCAAACAACAAGACTCAATGCAGCAGACATCTTTATCTACGAAATCAAAACTATGAGCACGAGTCTTCTTGCTGCTGTTTCTTTACTTTCTTATTCACATATGTAAAATCAAACTGTTTACGAGGCTCTCATCATAGCTTGCTAAAACACGCTCTGTTTACGAGGTTTAAAAACAGCAACTGTAGTAACTGGACATAGTAGTGTGAAAGCAGAACAGAATTATCTGGAAGATCTTCGTCTGTAAGTGACAGGAAACGAAATGAAGAATTCAGAATAAATTTATGGCCGTGGTTAAACGTGGTATCAGTCAGCAGAAGATCGCTGGTAAGGGTCATTCTGTGACAGATCTCTTACATCTCAGAGCAACAATTCTCTCTCTCTCTCTGTCTCCCTATCTCTCTATCTCTCTCTATTTATATCTATCTCTTTATCTCGATATATATATATATATATATATATATATATATATATATATATATATCGATATATATATATATATATATGCATCACACAAGCCATTGCCAAGGATTCGTACTTCTGCTGAGTAAAGTTGCAAGGTCAGCATAAAGATGAAAGAAAAAGGAAACTGCCACACCCCCCCTCCCCCCAGATCATGCACGGAAACATGCAAAATTAAAATCTCATGGTTATAGTCGTTTCGTTGACCCCATTAAGACACGCCCCTGACACTCTACTTGTATAAATGGGTACTCTAGAGCGGTGGAAGGAAAGAGTGCAAGGTATGATGCTGACATCAGATCAAAGAAAATATGCTAGCTAACAATGTATCTTCCATGCGCCTCCAAGATATGATCCAGAACTAGCTCTAGTCCATGAAAGTTTCCTGTCATCTTCATAACAATCTGCACATACTCAAAATACCTGCAGTTAAAGCCATTAACGTGGGAAGTGTTTGTGCTGATGTGTGAGAGATTTTGATGAAATCGCTGACGAGCAACATTCAAGTGCAGGAAAAGGCACTGGATTGTCAGCGTCCGTCTCCAGCTTAGCGTTTGTACGTGGACTAGCACTCAACCCAGACAAAACACACACACAAAAAAGCCTGCGCGAAGTGAACTGCAACTAAACATGTAAACTGCATGGAGAGGAGCACCAGACCATGATGTTTTCATTGCTGTTAGCTCTTTGAGTTAAAGGGAAATAAAGCGTGACTTTTTACACAAGAATATTCTGTAAAGATAAGTCGTACATATAAACAGCTACACCTGAAATATATGAAGGCGGGAAAACTGCTAAGTTCATGATATAAAATAAGACAAACAAAGAGATGGAGAGAGAGAGAGAGAGAGAGAGAGAGAGAGGGAGAGAGAGAGAGAGGGAGAGAGAGAGAGAACGAAGTGCTAAATTCAATAAATGAATTGAGATTTACAGAGAGAGAGAGAGAGAGAATGAGAGAGAAAACGAAGTGCTAAATTCAATAAATGAATAGAGAGTTACAGAGAGGAAGAAGAAGAAGAAGCCCTACATTGAATAAATGAATTGAGAATTACAGAGAGAGAGAAGGGGAGGGGGAGAGGAGTCCTACATTCAATAAATAAATTGAGAGTTACACACACACACATACTCACACACACCCAGACAGAGACCGATGGAAAACTCACAAATGTGACAGTAACGACAAGAGCAATGAGCACAAAGACAACAGGAATCACTTGGCCTATCTGAATGGTTCTTGTCTCTCAAAGTGGCAGATATGTCCATGTCTGAGCTCCATCCAGGCGGAAACTTTCATGCTCGTTTCAGGCGATTCCATCGCTTCAAGTTCGTGCTGAGCTAACTTAATGGTTCCTACCGGTCAAAGGTCACCGGGTTTTTGTGAAATCCGATCTGTGCTCTAGGAAGTAAGTGGTCCGCCATACTGGTCGAACCAATGGTTCTCAACCTTTCTTGAGCGCTACCTTAGAATAGCAAAAATAGGTTACACTAGATCAGCAAAGCTACATGACTCGCGAACTGAGATCAACAAAGGTAGACGACCCACAAACTTAGATCAACAAAGATAGGTGACCAGCGACCTTAGATCAACAAAGGTAGGTAACCCATATTTCTAGATCACAAAAGGTATGTGACCCAAAACTCTAGTTCAATAAAGAGAGGTGACCCACGACTCTAGATCACCAGAGCTAGGTGACCTGCGACTCTAGATCAGCAGAGCTAGGTGACCTGCGACTCTAGATTAGCAGAGGTAGGTGACCTGCGACTCAAGATCAGCAGAGATCGGTGACCTACGACTCTAGATCAGCAGAGGTCGATGACCTGCGACTCTAGATCTTCATTTATACAACTGAATGACTGGGACTCTCCAGCCGGATTCGAACCACCGGCCCTCACCATGAGAGACTAGTGAACTAAACTCTTAAACAAATTTAGATCTTTTCAGTAAAACTTTTGTTTATTAGCGGAGCTAATTTCCTACCTTTTTATTTGACTTTAAAAAAATAAATCTTGCCAAACATCAGAAATATGGCAGGGAACGTCTCTCCTCAGTCACTAGCAATGTTCTGATGTAACACCATATTCAGTGATCTGTATCTGGTCATAAACTGGCGAATGAGTTTGAACACATAAAAAAAGGAACACAGATTCGGATAATTTTATTCTCTTTTACACTTACAACATCTCTTCAAGTTTATTCTCCTTTACCTTCTTAAGATATTTTCAAGTTTATTATCCTGTACCTGTATAACATCTCTTCAAGTTTATTCTCCTGTATCTCTATAACATCTCTTTAAGTTTATTCTCCTTTACCTTCTTAAGACCTCTTCAAGTTTATTTTCTTTACTTCTGTAAGATATCTTCAAGTTTATTCCACTGTATCTCTATAACATCTCTTCAAGTTTATTCTCCTGTATCTCTATAACATCTCTTCAATCTTAATCTCCTTTACCTTCTTAAGATTTCTTCAAGTTTATTCTCCTTTACCTTCATAAGATCTCTTCAAGTTTATTCTCCTTTACTTTCTTAAGATCTCTTCAAGTTTATTCTCCTGGATCTCTATAACATCTCTTCAAGTTTATTCTCCTTTACCTCTATAACATCTCTTCAAGTTTATTCTCCTTTTCCTTCTTAAGATCTCTTTAAGTTTATTCTCCTTTACCTTCTTAAGATCTCTTCAAGTTTATTCCCCTTTACCTATTCTGTATTTTCTTTTTAACGTTATCTCAGTGGCATTCCCTGTTCTCTACATCCGGTCACTCCGTCGTCTCCTTGATTCCATCGATCCCCGCCTCCATCGACAGCTTGCCCATAAGCGACAAAACTGATCTGGAAAGAAACACGCGCAGTGCACTTAACCCTGGGGTAAGCTAGCCCGTAAATGCAGGCCTGGAAATCAAAGTGCCACAATACTGAACACGTTTATGTCATTATAGGTTCAGATAAGGACTCTTGTAGGCTCTTTATATGGTCAACAGAACAGTATAAAACATCCATAAAATATAGCACAGCCACTGAGATCTCTATTCTGCACTTTTAAGACTCTTTTATGTACAATCATTTCTGTGAGAGTAAAGTAAGGGTAAATCATGCGAGAATCAAAAGCTGGAAATATCTGAGCTTGTGCTTCATGAACTGTGACATTGAATAAGTTTGAGAATTCCTAGAAATGCAGGCAAAACACCCAGATTTCACTGAAATAATTTTTAAAAAAACCACTCGTGCAAGTACAGTAGTGTTATTAAAGTAAGGTGTCTGGAGATTTTCTGGACATCAGGTGTTCGGAAGCAGCAGGTGGCCTCGTTCTGAGGGCCCGATGAAATTGCAACATTTAAAGAGTAAACAAACAGAAGAATGTGCGTCTTATGAAACGCACAGAGCTCATCTCATACTATCTCAGAAATAGAATCCGTCTCATCGTAACGCGCACATAGAAGTCATCCCATACTACTACACACACACAACTCATTTCATACTAGCACACACATAGAACCATATCATACTAACACACATATAAAATTAATCTCATACTACTCATCTCATACTAACACACATATAAAACTCATCTCATAACACATATAAAACTCATCTCATAACACATATAAAACTCATCTCATAACACATATAAAACTCATCTCATACTAACATGCACACACAGAACTCATCCCATACTAGTAATTCAACAAGAAGTTGAAAATAAAATATCATTTTCATAAAATAAACATACACTTAACGGTTCACACCAGAACATTACAGAGTACTATAAACTGGAGATTTTGTTATTCAGGAGCCAAAAAGAAACACATTATGCGTACCACGAAGACGACTGCTACATGTCGCCGTACAAGGCACTGAAATATTATGTTATTTGTTAGCAGTGTGAATTATTATTATTGTCTGGCAATTTATTTATCTAAATCTAGGAAAAGTTCACGCAAAGAATCGTTAAAAATCATAAGCCTTATTTTCTTTTCTCTTAGTCTTGGATTTTTGCAAGCATGTCCAGTAACTGACTGTTTCCTTTTGCTCACTCTGTCAGCATTTTACTGTCCTGTGTGCCTCTCAGATGCTTCGTATCTGCCTTAAAAGATTAAACATTATTGTTATTATTCGCAATATTACTTCTTTTCTGTTTCCATTTCTGATACTTTACAGGTAGATCTTTGGCTAATCATATGGTCGCAGAAAATGCTAACAGAGTTGATGTTTTACTCCCATTTGAGTCATTTTTTTAGAACATAAAACATAAGACACAGATTCTTAACACGGCTTGTCCTTACGTATACTTCTGTTTCTCATGGAAAATTTTATACCCTCTGGGTTGCTGTAAGAAAGTCTTGTCTCCGATTATCACTGGAGAAACGATCAAGTCTTGCCTGCTCTTTTTGTCAACAGTTATCTGAAAGATTTGTCATTCATTTAATTAAGTTATTGAATACTTGTGATTCTCTGCTTGTTTTCAAGGGCTGTTTTCCACTTGTTTGTCTTTGCTATTTTCCTTGTGTTTGCCTATGTTATTATCCTCGTGTTTGCTCATGTTATATTCCACTTGTTTGCCCATGTTATTGTCATCGTGTTTGTCCATGTTATTGTCCTCGTGTTTGCCCATGTTATTGTCATCGTGTTTGTCCATGTTATTGTCCTCGTGTTTGCCCATATTATTGTCATCGTGTTTGTCCATGTTATTTTCCTCGTGTTTGCCCATTTTATTGTCATCTTGTTTGCCCATGTTATTTTCCTCGTGTTTGCCCATATTATTGTCATCTTGTTTGTCCATGTTATTTTCCTCGTGTTTGCCCATTTTATTGTCATCTTGTTTGTCCATGTTATTTTCCTCGTGTTTGCCCATATTATTGTCATCTTGTTTGTCCATGTTATTTTCCTCGTGTTTGCCCATATTATTGTCATCTTGTTTGTCCATGTTATTTTCCTCGTGTTTGCCCATATTATTGTCATCTTGTTTGTCCATGTTATTTTCCTCGTGTTTGCCCATATTATTGTCATCTTGTTTGTCCATGTTATTTTCCTCGTGTTTGCCCATGTTATTGTAATCGTGTTTGCCCATGTTATTTTCCTCGTATTTACCCATGTTATTGTCATCGTGTTTCCCCATGTTATTTTCCTCTTGTTTGCCCATGTTATTTTACACTTCTTTGCTCATGAATAGCAAACACGATGACAATAACATGGACAAACATGTTATTTTCCTCGTGTTTGCCCATGTTATTTTTCTGATGTTTGTCCATGTTATTCCAACCATATAAGAATGTTGTTTCTTTTCTTATACGAATGTATGTATATCTTGACTGATTCTTACAGGAAAAAGAGAACTGTCCATGCTTTGTATAAATTGATCTATATAAACATATTACTATTCCATGACATGTATATATGAATTCTAGAATTCTTGGGTTCTAAGGACTGTTATAGCTGGAGGTGGGGTGGAAATACGCTCTCCATTCCAATTAAATGTCTCCGAGGCTTACGTCTCAAACAGCCTCTGACAGTCCAACTCCTGGCCTTCTCGTGGCGGAACTGTTCAAACTGACAGAAGAAGGGGCGAAAGGCGAATATCTGGCGCTTGAAAACCAGACGCTTTGGGTAGATGAGAGTCTTGGTTGGTAGCTCATCTAGGAGAAGGAAAACTCTGATTTAAAACCCACTGCAGGCGAGGTTCTTCAGCTGCCGTGCGTGGTGTGAAACTCCTCCCGGCCAATGGAGAAAAATGTGGAAAAGGTGATTGAAGGGATAAAGTGAAGTTTAATCGGCATGGCCAGTAGTCTCGAGGCGAGAGCTACTCATACAACGGCACCTCTGCTCTAGAGGCCGGCCACGTCCTATATACACCCACACTGGAGAAATATGCCTAAACCGGTTTAACCCATGGGTGAAACTTGATGACTACTCATGTCACGGTACCTCCGCTCTAAAGGTCGGTTACGTCATAAATACGCCCATACTGGAATAATACACCTAAACCTGCTTCACTCAAGGGTGAAACTTACTATTGGCGAGGATTCGTCCTCCTGGATAAAAGCTCCGTCCTGGTCACAACTAGGAAGGGTAGCGGCCACGACCACAAAATGCTGAAGTCGGAGACACTGGACCAGTGCAGTCTAGATAGGCAACCATCTCTCACCCGGCGGGGATGTATGCGCATCCTAATCATGCTGAGGTTTTCCGGTGAGAAAGTCCAACGCTAGACTGGATGGGCAACCACCTCTCACACGGTGGGGATATATTCATATCCAAACCACGTCGAGGTTTTCCTGTGACAAAGTCCAACTCTAGATCAAACTGGTGCAACGAAAACCACAGTGTCACGCAATCCCGCTTCTGTGACCCACCGAGAATACAGGCTCAAGCCCCGCGATACTCTGAACCTCTTGTGTTCCTCTCGGGGATCTCTTGTGAACCTCTCGGGGAGTAAATTCAGTAGGATCACGGGGCGGTCTTGGTGGTAGAAGCGAACGAAGAAGAAAAAGAAGTAGAATTCTTGGACATAGTAAATATACTTTATTCAAGGAATTATTTACATATTCCAGTAAAACGATAAACAACAGCAACAAACCAGACCTTGTGTGGTAAATGTGTTTGTACTTTGTGGAACCTCTTTATCTCAGAAGCACTTTCGTGTTTGAGCTCAGATGAAATTTGAGATTTCTGTCTTCCCCGGTGTCTCGAAGTTCATCTTTGTCATGAATAATACGTTTATACTTGTCCCAGGGAGCAACTGCCGCTGATAGTTTTGTTTCTTGTGTCATTTTCTTGTTTGTAATCAATGCGTTTTTTAAAAATGTGATGGGGGGGGGGGGGGGCGAAGGAAAGGGGGAAAGAAAGGGATTCGGGAGAGAGGATTAAAAGAAAGTGAGAAAGAGTGAGCACTGAACAGCGATAAATGACATATAATGCCAAGATTTGTGCGAGTCACCAGCACCATCATTAAATAGAACATAGATTAGTGACGCCGAACCTGCGGGCATGTATGCTGAGATTAATGACTCCGAACCTACGGACGTAGATTATGTTTAAAGAAAGGGGAGGACAAATAATTATTGGCTTCAGGGTCAGTGGCACTAAAAGAGATTGGGAACCGTTGCCCTGGGCGATGATTTTCTTCTTCTGCTAGTGCCACTCTGTGATGACTTACTAGTCACTTTACTAGTCACTTTACTAGTCAGTTTACTAGTCACTTTACACAATAAAACTTTGCGAAGCTGCATTTGTTGAGGAATTATTCTGCATTCAAATTTAAGATGTTGAATGAGGAAATGCAGCGAAATTCATGTTAGCGTTGCGAACAATGACTGGTCGATGACAATTAAAGGGAGCATGTCTTGTGACTGGTCACATTAGAAGAGAGCCTGTCTTGTCACAGGTCTCTGTTTACATTATAAGACGGCATGTCTTATGACAAGTCACATTAGAGGAGAACACGTCTTGTGACAGGTCACATTAGAAGAGAACATGTCTTGTAACAGGTCACTGGTCACATTAGAAGACGGCATGTCTTATGACAAGTCACATTAGAGGAGAACACGTCTTGTGACAGGTCACATTTGAAGAGAACATGTCTTATGACAGGTCACATTAGAAGAGAGCATGTCTTGTGACTGGATTCTATGACAGATAAATACAACAAGATGTTAAGTAGTGGAGTATATTCTACAAATTACGTGCTAAAACTGGGATGTATTTTAGAATCATGGGTTAAATAATGGAATATATTCTATCAATATATATTAACTACTGGAATATATTATATCATTTGATTTTAAATAATAGAGTGTATTCTAGACTTTCTAGCATTAGATGTTAAATAACGAAATATATTCTATTTTTAGAAGTTAAATAATGGAATATATTCTGTCATAAATTGTTAAATAATGAAGTAAATTCTATATTTAGATGCGTATTAATGGGACGGATTATATCATTAGATGTTAAATAATTGAATAAATTCTATCACTGGATGTTAAATAACGGAACATATGCTATCCTTAGAAGTTATATAATGGAATATATTCTATCTTTAGAAGTTATGTAATGGAGTTATATTCTGTCTTTAGAAGTTATATAATGGAATATGTTCTGGCATTAGATTTTATATAGTGGAATATGTTCTGGCATTAACAAGAAAGAGAAATATGAAAGTTATTATTCCAGTCGGACTACCACGCCATAGGTACGTCATAGTTCGATCACGTTAATAAATCCTATTTCATTTTATTTATAACACTTTTTTTTTAATCAGGTAAGAGCAAGTTTGTACAATTTAACTACCGTCAACGATAGTAGAGTGCATTTGAAAACAAGTGTACTTGCATGTGTATGTAAGATTAATTATGTGATTTGCCTAAGCACACAAGTCTAAACGTAATTTATGGCAACCAAAACGACGTGATAATACGTCTCTATTTTTCTTGATCTGATTAGTAATGTTCCAGTGTTATAAAGTACAGAAGCGTGTTATTAATATCTAGTACTGCATTTACTGTAATTACACTTTCATTGGCCCAAACGAAACAATGGTTATATGGCGGTTGAATCTAGATCCAAATAAGATGGATTTTATGTAAATAAATTGGAAAATTCTATCTATCTATCTATCTATCTATCTATCTATCTATCTATCTATCTATCTATCTATCTATCTATCTATCTATCTATCTATCTATCTATCTATCTATCTATCTACCTACCTGTCTGCCTGCCTGCCTGCCTGTCTGTCCGTCCGTCCGTCCGTCCGTCCATCCGTCTGTCTGTCTGTCTGTCTGTCTATCTATCTATCTATCTATCTATCTATCTATCTATCTATCTATCTATCTATCTATCTATCTATCTATCTATCTATCTATCTCTTATGTTTTTCACTGTCTTCAGCTCTCAGTATGTCCACCTCTCTCTCTCTGTCTCTCTCTCTGTCTGTCTGTCTCTCTCTCTCTCTCTCTCTCAAATACGTAACTGTTTGTATCTCAAGCCCTTATCACCTCATAATGATAACAAGTCGAAAATAAAATTCTAACAAGCAGGTATATTTTCTTATATGATATATTTATGAAGAATTTTTTCTGTTTTAAAGTTCATGAATTTGGGCGTTAACTTTGTCAGCTGATAACTGCCTAGATCTTCGTCCAACGTCAGCTTGAAGACACTGAAAGAAATACTCCAGCCGTCCATAATCTTCTGCCATACAACAAAGACTAATGTTGTCTGCAGCATGGCAGAGTGTCAGTGTTTGTCTACACAGCCAAAGTTCAACTTCTGTGTAATGTCCAGACAAATGTGAAAGATCCACAAGAACAGATAAACTGAGATATGCTTATCTTCTGTTGGAAGAAAACAAAAGATAATGGATTTGATGGTTTACAGTAAGATAACAAAATGAAGAAGCAGAAGTTCTCTACTCACGACGGAACCAGATTTACTTTTTATCCTGGTCGTTTCGACAAAGCGCAGGGATCTTCAAGCTCTGAACTTGAACTCCATCATGCAGTTCGGGTGGAGTCAGTTACTTTCAGTGGTTTTCAGCCCCTGTCATGGCTGCTTGTAGTTGGAGTTTATATTTGCGCGCCTGGAGAAGGGGAGAGGGTGGTAGATGATAGTGACCTGGAGAGAATGTATGTATGTATGTATGTTTGTATGTATGTATGTATGTATGTATGTATGTATGTATGTATGTATGTACGTATGTATGTATGTATGTATGTATGTATACATATACATATATAATTATTAAGCTTAACATAACTAGTCTAATAAACGTTCTATATCTATGTTAGGATGTGAGGAATATGGATGATTAGATGAACGTTTTATGTAGAGTGTATGCTTGAATGAATAAATGAATGGACGCAATGAAGGACAGTGTTTGTATGGATGAATAAATGAACAGAAGGACAGTGTTTGTATGGATAAATAAATGAACAGAAGGACAGTGTATATATGAATGAATGGACGGACGGACGTACTGAAGGACATGAAAGTCAGTCATAAAAAGGTCAGTTTTTTGTCACTTCAGAATTCTCATAACTTATCTTCTGTTATATCATCATGTAATTGGTTTGTTCATTGAAAACATCCATCATATCATTTAATGGTTGACTGATGGCATTCTTATATTTCCTTTCTCTATCCATAATGTCATTGGTTGATGACATGGAACTAACAGAAACCACGTATTCATGATCTCTTTATATTTCCATTATATTACTGGGTGATTTACTGATGATCTTCTTGTATTTTCATCATATTGCTGGGTGATTTAGTGATGATCTCCTTGTATTTTCATAATTTTACTGGGTGATTTATTGATGATCTCCTTGTTTTTCACATCATATTAATGGATGATTTATTGATGATCTCCTTATATTTCCGTCATATTAATGGGTGATTTATTGATGAATTCTATCATGTCACTGGATGATTTATTGTTTATTTTGTCATCAAGGCTGGTTGATGATTGTCTATGTAACTATGACATTGCTCTATTTGCATCCGACGTTTTGGTGAAGAATAACAAATACATTTTTAATAGGATTGGAAAGTGAGCTGTGGTCATTTTTGTTAGCATGCACGAGACCTTAACCATGGCAGACACCAACAACAAGAGGAACACACCGACCCATACCCCGTGGACTTGGTCCCAGCGGCACAGCAGCCTGTTGCTTGGAGAACTGTGTGACAAGCTGGGCAGCTTCTTCTTAAATCTGTTCCGTTGGCCTGCATACTGCACGCTCTTTTAAGAACTGCTACATGATTATCCGCTGTTCTTGCTAACGATCGAAATGAAACAAACGCACCGAGATAACAAATTCAAGAGGTCCACTTCATTGGACTATTAACCTCGTCAGAGAAATGCTGTCCAGATGGGTGGTAATCTCGGCAGGTACAAGGAGACCAAGCAGAGTGCAGTGATAACAATGATAACATAATCTGACTGAAGGACTAGCCAGATGAGTTGGAATAAATGTCGAAAACAGAACACGTGCTTCTCTGGGCCAAAAGTAAATGAGCATTTCTAGACCATTAAGTCATCCATTTACCAGTCATGAACAGCCTAGCTCCACAAACCACAGAAGCAGTGGTCGAGGGTTTCATGAGAAAGTAACAATTCTTCCGTGCTGTAACTTATTCAGCCTGTTATTACTGATTGCAGTTTAGGAAATTTAAGCATTTGTTGAAGGTCCTGCAGAGAACGAGCTGTTACTCTTTTTTTAAGACGACCTACCAACATGGGAGATCACTCTTCTGAATCCACTCTACGGAGGGAAAATGTGGATCAGATTAAGGCGAATCACGCAGTTACTGGATCAGAGAGGCTTTTTACCTGCCTGTACCTCCACTGTCCATAGCTACAGTACACATCATCATCATGCATCTTGTTGCAAGGCTTAGAACTGTAGGGTCTCCTACAGTACTTCATGTTATTTTTCACATCCTTCCTGCTATGTCTCGACCACTCCTTGCTTGCTATTCTCCCCATATCTCTGTTAAAATGCTCTAACAATTAAGTAACTCGTTCACTCTTCTACAGAATTAAGATGTTAATGCATTCCCCTCAATATCTGATAATTTTGTCCCTTGATGCTGCATTTTAGAAGTTTTCCGTGTCCTGACCAGTAAATGTTTTAAAAATTAATTAATAAGTAAATGGAAAATGTTCAGGTAAACTTTGGAACTTATTCTTTTTTTTTCCACAGGTCATGAAAATTTTGACACTGGGATCTTGTTCTAGAACTGCCCAGACTCCAGGGACGAGTGTCGCTGGGTTTTAGCCTTAAATGTGAGCTAAATTTCCAGTCTCTTAAACTGTGTGAATGTCCGATATCATGTCAGAGATGTTGGAATGAGCTAAGGTGGTTTCTGTTAGTTCAGTGTTAGAGATGGTGGAATGAGCTAAGGTGGTTTCTTTTAGTAACATGTCCGAAATGGTAAAATAACCTAAGGTGGTTTATGTCAGTTCCTTGTCATAGATGGTGGAATGAGCTAATGTGGTTTCTGTTAGTTCCATATGAGAAGCAGTTGAATGAGCTAAGGTGCTTTCTGTTAGTTCCATGAGCAGCTCCACAAGACAATAAACATGATACAGCACATATCCTTAAAATACTTGACTGTCTCGTATAATGCGAGACCTATGATCACTTTAACTAACTGGTGGAAGTGTGTCACCCTGTCCGTTGTTCTGTAGACATAGCTGTCACCTGGTTTAGCATAGATTATCTTCAGTTGTTTCTTCTCCGTTGAATACTATACGAACTCTTTTCTTCTATACGTTTTTTGGTAGAGAATTAAAATGTTGAATAAATACGGATTTCCGTTGTTAATTTTCTCCCTGCTTCCTTCAGTGTATTGCCTTTGTAAATGAAAGTTCTCTCAAAACTAGTTCCAGGTAACGAAGCGGATTCTTTCATAGGAGGTTGCCCTGTGTATGTAATTAACATGTTAAGTATTCGTGTAATTTGGGGGGGGGGGGGGAGACCTTGTAGCAGCCTCACCAGAAAAGTGGCTTCTCTTTGTTCAGGAACCAGTTTTGAATGTAATCTCGTTTTGTAAATGTTTCCAAGCGTCCCGTCTAATAGAGACGTTACAGAAGTCGTTTAGCCCACGATGAAGAGGGCTTTCTTGAAGAGAAGTTAACGTCTTTTCTTTTCTTTGAATGCTCGTAGGCAACACTTAGATCCCACACTCCAGCCCCACAGACATACACTTCACATCCAAGCCCGTTAACTTACACTTTACATACAGACCCAGTAACGTACACTTCACATCCAAGCCCGTTAACTTACACTTTACATACAGACCCAGTAACGTACACTTCACATCCAATACATTTTACTACATCTACATCCAAGCCCCTTAATTTACACTTCGCATCCAGGTCAGCCAATGTATACTTCCAGGACCATTATATATATATATATATATATATATATATATATATATATATATTCTGTTTTAATCAAAGTTGTACTTTTTATAAGCCTTAAACTGCAATACAACATACATCATGCAACATGCATGCACACAGAGGACCACTTTAGTTATATTATTTTAAAAACTCAAACATATTTTTTCCTACACGAATAAAAATCAAACACAAACTACAGGAAGGGGCCTACCTACCACGAACTGCCGGATATGGATGTTTATTTATTTTGCATTTTTATCCTTTATTTCACTTAACAAAACAGCTGAGAAACACATAAATGCTTTTGAATGTAAATGCTCCAAATATCGTGGACACAAAAGAACAAATATATCCATACTACAAGAAGGCTGGCTAGTAAAGAGGATTAAAGAGAGAAAACTTTAATATTTTAGACACATTAAACGTCATGATAATCTAGAGAAGACCGTATTGGAAGGATACATAATGGGAAAAAGAAAGAGAGGAAGACCAAAACGAAGATGGTTGCAAGACATCGTTGACGATCTGCAAATGGATGCAGCAGTGGCAGGCCATCTTGCTCACAACCGAGAGGCCTACAGGAGTGCTGTTTGGGAGGCAAAGTTCCGAAAGGGACATGCAAATGAATGAATGAATGAATGAATGAATCCTTTATTTGTCATTTTATGAGTGCCCCATTAAAATGGGAAAATTGGACTTGGGCAAATCCATGAAACAAGTCGAGGAACAATCACAAAGTAATTTCCCCCACAGCACCCACGACGCACGACTCACTGAGTTACATGTAGCCAAGACAGTGGATACAGATGCCATGTAGCCAAGACAGTGGATACAGATGTCATGTAGCCAAGACAGTGGATGCAGATGTCATGTAGCCAAGACAGTGGATACAGATGCCATGTGGCCAAGACAGTGGATACAGATGCCATGTGGCCAAGACAGTGGATACAGATGCCATGTGGCCAAGACAGTGGATACAGATGCCATGTGGCCAAGACAGTGGATACAGATGCCATGTGGCCAAGAGAGTGGATACAGATGCCATGTGGCCAAGACAGTGGATACAAATGTCATGTGGCCAAGACAGTGGATACAAATGTCATGTAACCAAGACAGTGGATACAGATGCCATATGGCCAAGACAGTGGATACAGATGTCATGTAGACAAGACAGTGGATACAGATGTCATGTAACCAAGACAGTGAATACAGATGTCATGTAACCAAGACAGTGGATACAGATGTCATGTAGCCAAGACAGTGGATACAGTTGTAGCAGTATAACTAGATAAATGTTATTTTTACAGAAAGGGCAATTGTTATGATCCTCTTTTCCGTGGTCGGTCGAGACGCTTTTATAACGTCACGTGGGCTGAGAAACCCGTGACACAGAATTACGGGAGAGGCTGTGAGTGAGCAGTCAGTCTACGTTTGGATGTGTACATGAGAGGATGGTTTTTGTGTTGTCTCTGTCGAGAAAATGGATGTTTATATCTGTTACTGGAGTTGTGGAAGTATGAATGGACTCGCTATGTGACAGGGCAAACCTGCCGGCGGTCAGAATATCGCCATCATCATCTTCATTGTCATTCGATTCATCAATAAAACCTCATGCCAAGTGATATGCAGGACTGGCTTGACTTCAGTATCAGTGTGTTGCCAATTTTAGGATTGAAAGAGCCTATAAGTGGCTGGAGACGGCGAATAACTAATCCAGAAACGTAAAGTTGATGGCTGGAGATAGTGAATAACTAATCCAGAAACGTGAATTTGATGGCTGGAGACGGTGAGTAACTAATCCAGAAACACTCAGAAAACACGGCTTCAAGATAATGCACAAACCAGGATCACCGTGCGCACCAAGGCACCGCACATTCCGGCATACCGAATGCTCCAGTAACACAGTAAAGACAGAGTCGCACATACTTCTTCACAGATGGCAAGTAAATGCTAGAAAACTGCAGTACACAAGCAACACAACGTTGGAACACTTCTGTAAAAACGTTGAGGGAGATCCTGGTGTCAAAGGTCAAACAAGTGTTGGCGTGCCCCGAGTGTAATGAGGGCGCTCCCCAGGGCCAGCAACAGAGCTGGGCCCTTTTTAAAAAGTTACTTGTCATTTCCAGGAACTTTCTTTTGACCATGTAATTGTACAAGGCCGAGTACTCTTCTGAGCAGCTTTCCTATAGCTAGGCTCATTGAATCCTCGGGTTCTGATGGGTTCTCTCATTTCTCCAAGCTGAGGCCATCGTTCAGAGACTTGTTCTGTGTGAGCACTGCTACGTAGATGAAGAAGATGAGAGCACAGGCTTTCCTCAGATTTCGTGAAAGGGGTCTGAGATTTACTGAACAGCTTGAAATAACATTCGTCACTGTGACCATCTACCGTGGCCCTAGCATTGATAGCTGCATCCACAATCTCATTTTATATATATATATATATATATATATATGTGTGTGTGTATGTGTGTTTTTGTGTGTGTTTGTGTGTGTGTATGTAGGGCCCGGCATAAAGCATTGCTGGATTTTAAAAATAGAAAATAAATACGCGCTATACATGTTTTTGGTAAAAAAAGAATGTGAAATGAAACTCAGAAAAGTGGGTATTTTTATCATTACTGACAATCATATTTAGGTTTTGAAAATTACGCCAGTTAGATGACCGCCATTACATTTGATACATTCAGCCAGGCGTGTGGAAAATTCATGCATAACACTATTTAACATGTTCAAAGGGATATTTTGAATGCAGTGTCGGATTTGATCTTTTAGGTTTGCAATTGGCTGTGATCGACTAGCATACACCGTGTTCTTGAGATACTCCCACAAAAAGAAGTCTGTAGCCGATAAATCCGGTGACCTTGCAGGCCAATGAATGTAGCATGGCCTTGTAAGTAATGATTATTGCTGTTAGTATTATTATTAATGAATATGATTATGAAAATATACTGTAAAGAAAATAGGAACATCGAGTAGCGACAGAGAAAAGTAGTAGGAAAGGAAGAGAAAGGTATAAAACTTCCATGACACTAGAACAAGACGCGGACAAAAGTAAACAGTGGAAACAGTGAATAGAAAAAGACGAGACTCAGTGACGCTGAGATTTAGGTAATACAAAGGAAGGACGCCAGAAAGTAGGATGGTCCAGTGATAACAAAGCGGTGACTGGACGTTGACACGTACAAACAAAATAGAGAAGACAAATAGAAAAGGCAGACACAATTGAAAAGCAAGATAATGACTTAGGTAAATAACAAGTGTATAGACGAGACTGACACGCACTGGCACCTGTTAGGTGACATGCGGTAGGACGCTTGTATAATGCTATTGCACACGGTTTTTAAATAAAGGAGTGTCCAACTCGGCCAGCTGACCATTTAAATATTTAGAGGCGTGCCCCATTGGACAACTGACTTACGACATATAAGTCACGGGGTGTTTGAATGACGGACAATCAGAACGCTCATGGGAACCAGTGGACATCTGGAGGGTGGAGCCAAAACACTTATTGGTTAATCCATCAAGCTGGACTTGAAGATAAAAAGGAGAGAGGAGAGACAGGAGAGAGGAGGAAGAAGTGCGGAAGTACAGGAAAAAACCCAAGAAAAACCAAGAAGTACAGAAGTAGAAGAGAGAGGGGACAGAGGGGGGAGATGGTCAGAACACCGTCGGTCCGGCAAGTAGCGACTGACCAGGACTACAAGAAGGATGGTCAGTGCACGTGGACAGTCAAGAGTGAAGAAAGAAGGTCCGACCAGAACCGCCGAGAAACCATCAGATGAGAGATAAGAACAGAAGTCCAGAGAAGAGGCAAGTAGATTTTGCTCGTTAGTACACTTCGATTGAGAGACGGCAGAGGAAGACCGTCAGAAGAAATCAGAAGACAGACAAGAGAAGAAAAAAGACGAGACGATATAAAATCAGAAGTAGTGTTAGACGGAAGATGGTTTTCAAGTGATTCATGTGATTAAGAAGATTTGATACTTTTGGAACTTCGAGTAAAGTGATTTTGAAGATTTGATACATTTGGAACTTCGAGTAAAGTGATTTTAGACGAGAAACTAGTTGACCACGTGTTGCAGATATGATATAATACTGAGTTAGGAAATGTTCTCGTATCAAGTGTAGAATATTGTGAAGTTGAGAACATTGAGAAATGCTGCATGTAGAATATGACAGAGTTTGACATTGTGAACAAATGATTAAGTGTTTCAATACAAATGACCTAGTCGACAATACACCTCGAACTTATTTGACAGAATAAATGAATTCAGAGAAAATTTCATCGGACTTGCTCTGATCTAGTGAAATAGTAAAGTTTTATGAAACCTGTGATGTGTTAAACAAAGAGCATCTTTAAGTTTCAATTCTATAATATGGAACTATTCAGAAATATATGATTCACAATCTTCAATTTTATATGAATATCCCTAAATCGAAGGAAAGCAATGGTAAACTACCTTCTGGAAACATACCAAGAAACCCAAGCAGCAATCATGGAAAGTCAAATAGGAAAAAGATCTGGTGGTGAGTCCCCCAGGCCAGATAGATCTAATGTTAACGCTGGGGAAGAGTGTGAGACAGAGGTCAGTACTAGTAATTGTGATGACGGACAAAATCCTGACGGTGTTACCAAGGAAAACCCCTGTATCAAACTAAAAAGAAAAATAAGAGTAGGAACATGGAATGTAAGAAGTATGTATGAGGGAAAATATCAAGTAATAAGTGACGAGATGAAAAGAACGCGGATACACATTTTGGGAATCTGCGAACATCGATGGAAAGGATCAGGACACTTTAAGAGCGAGAATGATAATATATTTATATATTCTGGCGGAGAAGTAGGAGGAAAGAATGGAGTGGCCTTTTATTTGGACAAATCAACATCAAAAGCATTACTAGGCTACAATCCAGTAAGTGATAGAATCCTAACAATCAGACTTAAGGGCATTCCTAGAAATGTAACAGTCATCCAGGTATATGCACCTACATCAGCAGCAGAAGAAGATGAAGTAGAACATTTTTATAACACACTGCAGACGACAATGGACCAGGTACGGAAAAATGATATTGTATTTATAATGGGTGATTTTAATGCAAAAATTGGTACAGAAAGAGCAGAAGATGAAGGACATGTTGTAGGGAAATTTAGCATAGGACACAGAAATGAGGCAGGTGACAATCTAGTGGCGTTTTGCATGGAAAATGAGCTAATGATCGCTAACACACTTTTTAAACAACATCCAAGAAGACTTTACACATGGACATCACCTGATGGGAAAACCAGGAATCAAATAGATTACATTTTAGTGCAGAGAAGGTGGAGGTCAAGCATAACATCAGCAAAAACTTTACCAGGTGCTTATTGTGACACGGACCATGAGTTATTAATAGCAGACATGAAGATAAAAAAGATAGTTATGGGATCAAGACCACTCCGCTTTGACCTTACAAATATACCAGAACAATACGGTATAGAAGTGAAGAACCGTTTCGAAATCCTGATGGCTGTACAGAGACAGAGGAAATTCTGGAAAGATGGAAGGAATATTGCAAAAGAATGTATGAAACAACCGACTGTGGAAGCAGATATCAACAGTGTGAATTATTATTGGAGGAGAAAGAACCCGAGCCGACAATGGAAGAAGTTTTATGGGCAATAAAGAGTCTGAAAAATGGTAAATCACCAGGATGTGATGAGATAACCGCTGAATTTATTAAAGCGGGAGGAAAGGAGTGTGCAACAATCTATCATGCACTATGTAAAAAGATATGGCATTCAGGTATTTGGCCAAAAGATTGGAAAAGAACTGTATTCATACCACTGCCAAAAAAGGGTAACCTGAAATTATGCACCAACTACAGAACTATTGCCCTGATTAGTCATGCCAGTACAATTCTGTTAAAAATCATAATGGGTAGACTTCGAAAGAAAATAGAAGGAGAAGTCAATATGGTCCAAGCTGGCTTCAGGCAAGGAAGAGGATCAAGAGATCATATATTCAATCTAAGATTAATAATAGAGAAATGCAGGGAGTTTAATGTGAATCTATATTTATCCTTTATAGACTACTCAAAGGCATTTGATTGTGTACAACACCAGAAACTTTGGGAAATAATGGAAAAAATGGGATTTCCAACACATTTGATACAATTAACATCACTGCTGTATTTAGACCAACAAGCAGCAGTAAGAATAAATGGTGAAACAACAAGTTGGTTTGACATAAAACAAGGGGTCCGTCAGGGGTGCATATTGTCACCCTACTTATTTAACTTGTATACTGAAAATATAATGAGGAATGTTAGAGAAGATGTAGACAAAGAATATTACGATGCCATAACAGTTGGAGGTTATGAAATACCAGAGATTAGATATGCTGATGACACAGTATTGCTGTCCACAACACAAGAAGGAATGGAAAAACTAATTATGTCAGTCCGCAAGAACAGCGAAGAGCAGAACCTCTATCTTAATGCAAAGAAAACTAAAGTGATGACAACTGACAAAACAAACAAGGCAACTGAAATATGTATCAATGAGGAAAAACTGGAAGAAGTGGAGAGTTTTGAATATCTTGGATCACTACTAACTAATAATGGAGATACAATGAGGGAAATTAAACGGAGGACATCTATTGCTCTTCAGAAAGTAAAACAAATAAAGAATCTGTGGAGAGGAGCAGACAGAACCACAAAAATAAGATTTTTAAGGGCATGCATCTTTCCTATCGCAACATATGCCTGTGAGACCTGGACACTTAACAAAACAGCTGAGAAGCACATAAATGCCTTTGAATGTAAATGCTATAGAAGAGTTCTCCAGATATCGTGGACACAAAAAAGAACAAATATATCTATACTACAAGAGCTTAATATTGAAGAAGGCTGGCTAGTAAAGAGGATTAAAGAGAGAAAACTTAAATATTTTGGCCACATTAAACGTCATGATAATTTAGAGAAGACCGTATTGGAAGGATACATAATGGGAAAAAGAAAAAGAGGAAGACCGAAACGAAGATGGCTGCAAGACATCGTTGATGATCTGGAAATGGATGCAGCAGCAGCAGGCCATCTTGCTCACAACCGAGAGGCCTACAGGAGTGCTGTTTGGGAGGCAAAGTTCCGCAAGGGACATGCAAAGGAATGAATGAATGAATCCCTAAATCTGGAAATTGAGAAATGCTTGTCGCAGCATGGCCATGGACTGACGGGCTGTGTGGGCAGTTGCTCCATCTTGTTGAAACCATATTAGTCTCATATTTCTATTGGCCAAGTCTGGAATGAAGTATTCAGTTAGCATCTGCACATAAAGATCTCTACTAACAGTAAGAGGATGCCAGGTGCCAAAGCGTCCCTAACAGGTGATCGCCGAGGGTTACTCAGCAATGCGTTGCGAACTTCTTGAATTCGTTCAGGTGTCTGGTGAGTTCTTGGACGACCAGTAGACTTGTTATTAAGGCAATTAGCGGTTTCCTTAAAGTTTTTGACCCACCTCAAAACTGTTTTCTCCTCCGTTCTGGAACATTATCACGGGGATGCAACTCAAAATGGCGACGAAACTTTCGTTGTACAGTAATAGACGATTCTCCACTTTTAAAATAAGTTTCAACGGTGAATGTTCGATGTTGTGTTTGCCAAGAAGCCATTGATGAATACTGCTTCATCTCTGGTGTCATATTTTTTTAACACATATTCAGTTTCTGCGCACTACGTCAGTTAAATCCAGCTATGCATTATGCTGGACCCTGTATGTATATATATATATAATTCACCCACATTATCTGTTATGTTTTCTATTTTTATGTTTATCTGTGGTATTATGTGGCAGCGTGTCATTCAAATTCTTCTTTTCTTGTACTGTGAAACTGCGCGTCACAGCGACATAGTGCGCAAAACATGAAAATTATCTTTACTGTTTTTGCCAATAAACCCAAATTCATGATCCAGTCACTGTTAAATGCAGTTTTACCTCGTGACATCTCTTTAAGATGAAGGATCTAGACTAAGAAATGTGTGGTGTTTGTGCCAACAAAACGAATTTATTCGAGTGAGTACATAAAAAGAAAGCACTTTGGAAGATCTAGCTCAGTTCCCAGAATGCAGCCACAGGAAGATCTAGTTCAGTTCCCGGAATGCAGCCACAGGAAGATCTAGCTCAGTTCCCGGAATGCAGCCACAGGAAGACAGCGCCCGCGTTGGAGGGGGCGTAAAATGAAAGTGTGCTAAAAGGTCGTACTGTCCTACTAAAAGACAGACGTCTGGTCACCTTACGTCTCTAGGTCACGCCACCCTTGCTACGTGTAGAATGCATAATATCCGTAGTTGTGCTAATTTCACCACGTAGGGACTGGTCTAAGATATGTCTTAAGTGTATCCAGTGACTTTCAGTGTACCGAGGCCAGATCAATATGTTGATTTCAGTGCATTGTTTTCCTTGTTTCGTGGCTGCAGAAAGGCGCCATCCGAGTTAGCAGCTGCCGACTCATAACTGGACATTATACCGTCAGATTCGACGACACGTAACTGATATTCTGACATCAGGTTCTGCGATACGTAACTGACATGCCAACGTCAGTTTTGGCGAACCATAGTTGATCAAGACCCTGTCCCACCTCACCTTTGGTACCTACCCCCACCCCACCCGTAATAGGCCGAGCTCGGGTAACGGGTGTAGCATTGTCAATCAATCAAGTGCCGTGCCGCGTGGCGTAGGCGATCATTTCTCTCCACAATTCCCTGTCTTTAGACTTGATTAATATATCCGCCGGTGACTTTCTTCCTAGCCACACTGACAGCACATCCAGTAACTTCTCTCTCTCTCTCTCTGTCTTCCTCTGTCTCTACTTCCCTCAATTTTCCCAGCTGCCACAATGTGTTCCAATTTTCCTCCTCTCAGAAAATGCCCTACAAATCTCGCTTGTCTGCCTCTGATCTTTGCTGTAATTTGCCTATTAACTCCAGCCACGCTTAAAACTTCTTTGTTGGTTTTCTTAACTGTCCATGGTACCTTCATGGTAACATTGTAACTTGTAAATTAGGATAGTATCATAATTATTATCATTAATGTTCTAATTCTTATTACTACTAATGAAATTTGTATTTGTTATGATTATTACTGGTAAATAGAAATTAGGTCAGAAACGATGGAAAATTCGACAACCGGTGAGAGAGAAACACTTTTACGGCATTAGTAGTAATATTAAGACAGGACACTCAGAAGAGTAATCAGACTAAGTAGACACCAAAAATACAAGACACAATGAAAAGCAAGGACACAATAAAAGTAGAGAACGGACTAATGCCTGAAACCTACGACATGAAAGAGTTAGTGGACTGGACAATTGAATAGATAAGGCATGTTTACCAATCTTAGTACGCAATTTGCACACGGTTTTGAAAAAAAAAGGAGAGGACCGACTCATCCTGAAATCCAGTCAGGGCCAAATCATTAGGTAGTTAACCAGCTACCAATAGAAAGATCTAGAGATGTGTCCTATTAGACAACTGACTTAAAACATGTAAGCCAGTCAGGCAGTTTTGGGAGCACAATATGAGGACAGAGAGAAAAACTGGGACGATGGACGGAGGATAGTAGAACAAAAATGACGGACATAGAGAAGAACAGAGGGGAACAGCAGAACAGGAGCTAGAGTTATTCAGTGATGGTGGTAGTAAGAGTTATTCAGTGATGGTGGTAGTACTATGAGTTGCGATATTACTGGTAGTAATAATTATGGTAGTTATAGTGGTGTTAATAGTAGATGTAGTAGTAGAGTGACGGTTATAGTACTAGCGATACCAGTATTATTATTATTATTATTATTATTATTATTATTATTAGTAATAGTAGTAGTAAAGCTAAGAAGAAAAAGGAACATAAAAGATCAGTTTCTTTTAGCGTCTACACAAGGAACGTTGTTAAAAAAATGCTCAGAATGTCATTAATTATGTCAAATTTTTCCATTCTTCATTAATCACTTGCTTAAAGTAATAAAAGTCATTTGGCTTGTTTAATTTAATAACTGGTAGGTCAAGATTAAAATATCTTCTGAGGAAAGAAAAACTTTGTCTAGAAAAGTAAAAACAACGACTTATTAATCATGAAGTCTATTTCTTGAAATTGAAACAAGTTAACACAATATATTTTTAGATACAAGCAAACAATCTTAAGACACAGAAACACAGGCTAATCTTTCGATACCAGCAAAGAAGATTATGTTTTTAGATACCAGCAAACAAGACTATATTTTAGATACCAGCAAACAAGACTATATTTTTAGATACCAGCAAACAAGACTATATTTTTTAGATACGCACAAGAAGATTATATCCTAAGACACAAGACCACAAGACCTAACTATATTATCTAAAGATACAGACACACAGACTATCTTGACATATTTCAATTCTACGTTGTTCTCTTGGACACAACTGAGAAATACAAACATTGTTCATGCACACGGTTTGTTCATTGTTAAAACCAACAAATGTATCATTTCAAATTTGATTTCGCTATGGCGCCAAGGAATGCGCCAAGACCAGGTAGGCGGGCAAATTCCGCAGCAAATAGAAAATAAAAAGTTTTTACCGGATTCTCACCTGAAACAAAGAAAGGGATGGGGAGGGGGGGGGGGGTGGTTGTTGTAGCAGCCATCTATTGTTGAGCATTTTCATGGAATACACACACACACATACATATAAGAAAGTTAAGTAACAAATACTTCATTTTTTGTGAAATGACATTCGCAAGTCATGCAAAAGTAAAGTTTGAAAGGAAAAAAAAAAAAGAAAACGATTACAGGCGGCTCTCAACATGCCCACAATCGACATACGTTAATCTTTGCTTACATAAGAGATTTTCGACAATGTTTACAGAAAGCGCCTGCACAAAACATCATGAATACCTCACGAAGGTCAAGTCGGACAGGTGAGATGATAATTTATATACAGCTAGAAGAGGAATCTTTCCAGACTTTGACCGGGTAGAAAGAAAGGAGGACAGTCATGACATTTGTGAAATTTCAGATGGAAAGGGCGAGGAGAGGGTAGGGTCAGTCAGTCAGTCAGTCAATCATTTGTATGTCCCTTGAGGAACTTTGCCTCCCTAACAGCTCTCCTGTAGGCCTCTCGGTTGTGAGCAAGATGGCCTGCTGCTGATGCATCTATTTGCAGATTATCAACGATGTCTTGCAGCCATCTTCGCCTTGGTGTTCCTCTCTTTTCCCCGTTATGTACACTTCCAAGACGGTCTTCTCTAAATTATCATGACGTTTAATGTGTCCAAAATATTTAAGTTTTCTTTGTTTAATCCTCTTTACTAGCTAGCCTTTTTCAATATTAAGTTCTTGTAGTATGGATATATTTGTTCTTTTTCGTGTCCATGATACTTGAAGAGTTCTTCTGTAGCATTTAAATTCAAAGGCATTTATGTGTTTCTCAGCTGTTTTGTTAAGTGTCCAAGTCTCACAGGCATATGTTGCGACGAGAAAGATACATGCCCTTAAAAATCTTATTTTTGTAGTTCTGTCTGTTCCTCTCCACAGATTCTTTAGTTGTTTTACTTTCTGAAGAGTGATAGACGTCCTCCTTTGAATTTCCCTCATTGTATCTCCATTATTCGTTGTTAGTGATCCAAGATATTCAAAACTCTCCACCTCTTCCAATTTTTTTCCTCATTGATAAATATTTCAGCTGCCTTATTTGTTTTGTCAATTGTTGTCATCAATTTAGTTTTCTTCACATTAAGATAGAGGTTTTCCTCTTCACTATTCTTACGAACTGACATAATTAGTTTTCCCATTACTTTTTGTGTTGTGGACAGTAATACTGAGTGAAGAGGAAAGGAATATTCATAAATTTAGAACAATCTGTTTATATCTGACGAGAAAATAATTTCCTCACTTCAGGTTTTCAATATAAAACGTGAGGGTTGAGCAGTTAGATACAGGACTTAAATGATAATAAAGGCCATTCTCGATATGCGTAGAACCGACATAAATAAATCTCTGCTTACGTAGAAATCCGATGTGCATAAATTTTACGGAAATCACCGTATCAAAACATTCGAAATACGCGCGAATTGAACGCATGTGCATTCCAGCGCCGTGTGAACGAACGATCTTCATTTTCGAAGGGTGAAGAACTGGACTTATGACAGCATAGATAGGAACAGCTTACGACATCATAGATAGCTTATAACAGCATAGATAGGAACACCTTATGACATCATAGATAGGAATAGATTATAACAGCATAGATAGGAACAGCTTATGACATCATAGATAGGAACAGCTTATGACATCATAGATAGGAACAGCTTATGACATCATAGATAGTAACAGCTTATAACATCATAGATAGTAACAGCTTATGACAACATAGATGGGAACAGCTTATGACATCATAGATAGGAACAGCTTATGGCAGCATAGATGGGAACAGCTGATGACAGCATAGATAGGAACAATTTATGGAAAATTATTCAAGAATTTGAGATACCTAATAAATTTGTCAGTTTGACCAGAAAATGCATGGAGAAAGCACAAAATATAGTAGTGTGTAAAGGAAAAAAGTCAGAACCCTTCTCTATAAGAACTGGTTTAAAACAAGGTGATACATTATCTCCACTGCTATTCAAACTAGTACTAGAAAAGGTAATCATAAAAGTAAAAGAAGAATGCAGTACAGAAGAAGCTAAAATACTAGGATATGCTGACGACATCGACCTAGTAGGGGGAAACTATGCAATAAGTAATCAACACCTGCATACACCTGAGAGATGTGGCACTAAAAGTGGGTCAGACCATTATCTAAGATAAGACAGAGTATATGAAGATATTAAAAAAACCAGAGCCAGAATGATCTAGTCTGTATAAATGTTGGAGATATGAATATTAGGAAAGCAGAAACATACAAATGTCTAGGTACAACCTTCAACAGAAGAAACAGTAAGCGAGGAAATTAAAAGCAGAGTATACATAGGGAATAAAATATACTTTGCTTAGCAACACCTATTAAAATCCAAAATCTTGTTCCAAAACACCAAAATAACAATCTACAAAACTATAATAAGACCAGCCGTAATGTATGGATCAGAAACATGGAGTACAATAAAAAAAAAAGAGAACAATTGCAGATCTTTGAAAATAATACCCTAAGAAGAATCTTTGGGCCCACACAGGATACCTACAGTGGAGTGTGGAGAGTCATGCAAAGGATAAGGGCTGTACGACCTTGACAGGAGCGTCATCGATCACATGATCCTGTAGAATTGTTTTTTTTGGGGGGGGGGGGGAGTTTAAATAGCTACGAACACTCAGATCGAGGCAAAGCGTAGAGGAGACAATGACCGGGTGAGACTGTGTCGTTTGTGCTTAGTTATCTTACCCGTGCCGACCTCATGTGGTTGTGTAGTGTATAATCAGATGTGGTGTAGGGTATTCGTGTCATTCTGTGTGGACGATTTGTGTTAATTCGTGATGATTTGTTGCTTATTAATATGAAACATGTATGCCTTCTATTACCCCTTTTTATATAGGTGAGCAGATAAGGTGCGATCGCACATGGTGTGAAGTAGACACTCGCAGTAGGGCTGCAAGATAAGGTGCGTTAGCACATAGTGTCGAAGTAGGTAAGGCAGCCAAGGCCTCAAGATCATTTGCGATAGTACATAGTGTGGAGGTAGGCATTAGCAGAGGGGTTGCAAGATAAATTCGATAGCACATAGTGTTGAAGTATGTCTTAGCAGCCAGGCTGTAAGATAAAGTGCGATAACACACGGTGTGAAATAGGTAAGGCAGCCAGGGCCGCAGGATAAAGTGCGTTAGCACATATGTTGAAGGAAGAAGACGGTAGAAATTGGCTGCAAGATAAAGTGCGATAGCACATATAGATCTAATCTGGAAGTATGGTATAGTCATGGTGGATGCCAAGGAAGACCAGTGAGCTGAGAGCCCCGGTACCCAGAGAACAATATACATGTTGTGGCACCATGAGAAGACATTATTAGGTGTTATTATGTCACGGCGTTGCATTTGCATCGATTCAATGTTAACACATGGTTGCCCGTTTTTACTGATACTTAATGCGAATCACATTGTTGCATTATCCTATTGTGGGCCATGATAAGGAAATATTAAGTATCATTTTGTTGATTGCACTGAATTGCGTTGATTAACTGTTATCACATTGTTGCTGTTTTTATTGATACTTTGTTGCAGTCACACTGTTACATTATTATGATTAATAGTTGTTCTTCATGTCTGTTGCTTGTAGTTATCAGTGTTGTGGTTGTTGTTTCTGTGTGGATTAAATTGGCGGATATATTAAGTTCCAACTTTTGTAATCTGTACTTCATGTCTCTGTAGTGTTGTACTGAGTTAAGGCTTCAATTAGAGAGCATTGGCATTCAATATACCAAGGAGGGGTGAACCTGGGTTGGCGGTCATAATGGGGAAGGAGTTAGATTGGCCCCCAGTACGTTAGTACATGGCCAAGTAAATGATTGAGGATAATGCTGACAATATTCCCCCATCAGATAAAATGTGATTTGCACCAATATCAGTTTACAGGAGAATGGAGAGTTTAAAGAACATTGAACTAACCAGATTATTTAAATCCCAACGAATTATAAATGGCTTAAAACTAAACAGATTACGCTGGTTGTGCCATGTAGAAAGAACAGACAAACGAAATTATATATGTACAAGAGATGAGGGAAACAAGGCCAATGGGTAGTCCAAGACAGAGATGGAAAGACAACATAGAAGAGGATATAAAAGAAATTGGTGTCACCAACTGGAGAGAGAAGATTAGGAATAGAGAGGAATGGAGGTGAGCTTTATCTGCAGCAGTGAGCCTTAATGTCTCTGAAAGCTGAAGAAGAAGAAGAAGAACTGGGCACGCAGGCGTGTCAGACATTCTGACCTTCATCGTTCACAGTTCATTCTTACCACACACTCAACTTAGTAGCAGCATACAAACTACATACAAACTACATACAAACTACATAGAAACACGTGTAAGAATGTAAAATGAGACTATTACATTCACAATATAATATTGTTTTAAAAAGTAGATTACAAAGCTGTTCTTGTCACATCACATTCTTTAACATTCATTAAGATAATTTCTACAGAATGTAGGTTTTGTTAAGCTATAAAAGGTTATGTTAGGTTATATATGTAGCCTATGTTAGGTTATGTAAGTAGGTTATGTTAGGTTATGTACGGTGGTTATGTTAGGTTATGAACATAGATTATGTTAGGTTATACAGTTTATATTAGGTTACATATGTAGATTAGTTAGGTAGATTAGTTATGTACGTAAGTTATCTTATGTTTATATATGTCAGTTATGTTATGTTAGGTTCTGTACATCAGAAAGGTGAGTTGCTGTATCGTACTGCAGTAACGTTTGTGTAAAATAGCGAAGTACTCTTACTTTTGGTCGCTTTTTACAAATATTTTCGTATTTTGCAGAATTGTCTGGAGGCACTAAATGTGAACCAGAAGGGGAAAAAAATGAGCTGGCTCACAAATGTTTTTCAGTCTATTTATGAGTGGGATGAAGATGACACGGAACTATGATGATGGGGAAAACAAAAGTTTAACCTAAATCTCCCGTGAACTATGTTTGGAGGAACTAACTGTGGACACTGTTGTGAAGGAGCGCTGCTAGCATAGGTGCCACGTAAGTAAAATCTGACTTATGTAAATGGCCGTGGAAGGCAGCTATGACGTAAGTCAGGACTCGCCTGGAAACTTGACTTACCAAAAGCAGGAAAAAAATCTAATGACCTGACCGTGTTTTGTGTTGGTGTGCTGAGCGCGCGCGCGCGTGTGTTTTGGGGGCTGGGGGTGTGAGGGAGGAGGGGAGGTATTGGCATTTTTGTCGGACTTTCTTACTAGGAAGAGGCCAAACAAAGCTATGTTTGTATATTGTTCATCCATTTTTCGTGTTTTTATCTGTTGTATTGTTTTTATATGTGAACTTTGAAAAAGGCTTTTGCTGAAATATTGTACTGCTCTATGTCCTTGGTTTATAGGTACCCATCTTGCTTTCTGCCATTCTTGTTTCTTCTCACTTTTGCTAACTCTTTCTACCTTTTTTTGTAAACTGAACCATACAGCCGTCCATTTTCGTTTTTGGTGTTAAAAGCGACTTCTACAAACATAACTGATTTAGATGTCTTTTCAAATTTAATGAGTTCTCAAGGGACTAGACATTATTAAGGACGAGCGCTTTCGCCGCCGACCGCTTGCACCATGCGGCGTTGAGTGGCAGGCAAAACGTGTCCAACTAGTTTTATCTCAGCCACCAGGGCGTAGACTAGGACATTGCTTCCCGTCCACCTTTCAGCAAGATCCAATTAGTATGTTATCATTAGTATGTTATCATTTTATCTTGAAAAATATATTTTTTTTAATATTGAAATTCAATAACACTCAGCTAATACTCTTGGAGAAGAACCCGATGTAGTTAAGTTTCAGATATGACACTGTAGAACAAATTTCGTTTTCAGCGAAACTGACAGTGCATGCATGAGCTTAATACTGAGTCTTTCAGCGTAAAAAAAAAATGCGCTGTGAAGTTAACATCGGCTGAGAAAGAACTGATTTCTTCTTCTTCTTCTTCTTCTGCTTTCGAAGTTGTTGGTCACATCAGATCTTGATCCCTGTCCAGATCCAGATAGGAGCCCCAAAGCTTTTGCCCCAAGCTTGTGTCTTCTGGCCTTGTCTCACACCTCAGGTCTGCATGGTTTAATCAATCTTTATAGTTATGATAGTTTACATGTCATGTAGATTGAGTTTTGTGAATAACGTCAGTGTATGGAGGATTTGCAATTAGTTTCACCAAAATCACAAATAATCGAAAGCGAAAACGGAAGTTTTCAATACGCATCTCACCGAAAGAGTTTGCTGCAAGATCTTTGCTGCAAGAGAGACCTACATGAGTGCTGTTAGGGAGGCAAAATTCTGCAAGGGACATATAAATGAGTGAATGATCTTACCGAAAATCCGTTAATTACCGCAAACGAAACTTTCAAGCTTTGTTGTATTTGTGATAACTATAATTTCATCACCATACAAAATTAACGTTGCTTTTTTTTACTTTTTTTTTTTTTTTTTACAAATATACACAATCTGAGTGAATTCCTTAAGTTTGGATAATAATTCACATTTATTATTGTTTACTTAGTGGCTTCATTCACTGCTGTATGACAGCTGATGGCGGCACCCTGACAAGATCGTTGTTCTGTATACGAACATTGGCGATCTGCTGGCCAACACGAAGGATATACCAAAATGATTATTACACTTAAAACTTTGCAACAGCAGACTTTCAAGATGGAAGTTTCTCCAGCAATCACAGTAAGACTTTGTCTTGCTTATATTTCGGAGAAGAAGTTGGACTTCTGACGAAGTAACAGTTTTGTACAGCCCCCAGCATACTGCAGATGATCGACATATTCATCTCTTTAAAAGAATACATGTTTCTTTTTTTCTTCTTTGCCTGAAAACGTTGAATCTGTTTTCCCCAAAACCTGTTTTGCAAAATAAAAGGTAGAGGGTTTTAATCTCATTTGTGCACAAGAACACGAGCCATTTACAAAAACCACTGGTATTATATCAGCCAAAACACTGAGGGACATCCTTATATCCAATGCAGAACACGCATGGGCAAGTCTCGACTGTAATGGAGCAGCTCTCTCAGACCAGCAGCAGAGCTAGGTCATATCCAGTAGAGGCTTTTAGACGATATAACTTTGTTAGTGCCTATATATTCTTTGATTGTCGGCACATCAGGTTTGGAAAAGGGGGAAGGGGAATGTTATTGTGGTCAGTGTTATGATTGGTTATTGTGATCAGTGTAATCTTGGTTATTGTGGTCAGTGTTATGATTGGTTATTGTGATCAGTGTAATCTTGGTTATTGTGGTCAGTGTTATGATTGGTTATTGTGATCAGTGTAATCTTGGTTATTGTGGTCAGTGTTATGATTGGTTATTGTGATCAGTGTAATCTTGGTTATTGTGGTCAGTGTTATGATTGGTTATTGTGATCAGTGTAATCTTGGTTATAAAGAAATAAGACACAAATGCAGAGAAGCAAAAGAAGTGTAGTTAAATGAACAGTGCAGACAGATAGAGGAGTCTCATAATAAAGGCAGCAAAAACATGCACAAACGAATTAATGAACTCACAGGCAGGAAAACAAAATTTACAACAGGATGGCTGAAATCGAAAGAAGGTAAAATGTTAATGAGAAAAGAAGACATTGTGGACAGAGTATATCGGTGAGCTATATGGAGGAGAAAGACCAGAATTAACACCAGATACTGAAAACTGTGATGGACCACCAATACTTGAAGATGAAATCATAGATGCCATCAAACACATGAAGAAAGGAAAAGCGACTGGGCCTGATAATATAACAATAGAAGAAATAGAGGCACTAGAGGAGACAGGAATAAAAATAATAACCAAGTTACTGAATGACATTTACAACAGTGGTTATATTCCCAGTGACCTGATTAAATCCACGTTTATAGCACTACCAAAGAAACCAGGTGCAAAGGAATGTGACGACCACTGGACTATCAGCCTCTCATGTCACATAACGAAGCTACTTCTGAGAATAATTATGAGAAGAACAAGGAAAAAGATAAAAATGTAAGTAGCAGATGAACAGTTTGGATTTGTTGAAGGAAAGGGAACACACAATGCCATTTGTGCTTTACAAACACTAACCGAAAGAGCTTTAGAAGTACAGAAAGATCTCTACTTATGCTACATTGATTACGCCAAGGCATTTGACAAGGTGAAACATAATGAAATTATTAAAATGCTTGAAGACATCAGTATAGACAGCAAAGACTTGAGGATTGTAAAACATCTATACTGGCAGCAAGAAGCAGCAGTTCAAGTTGAAAATAGAATAGGAAAATATCAACCTGTAAAACAAGGGGTGCGACAAAGATGTGTACTATCTCCAGACCTTTTTTCTCTGTACAGTGAGAATATTCTAAGAACAATCATCACAGAACCAGGCATAAAAATTGGAGGATACAATATTAACAACCTTCTGTATGCTGATGACACAGTACTGATAGCTGAGAACCAACAAGACCTGCAAAATCTCTTGGTCTCTAAAGAAAGTGAGCAGAAGGGCCTTACTTTGAACATCAGAAAGACAGAGACTTTGGTTATATATAAGAAACAGAATCCACCAGCATGCAATATAAAATTGAACGGAACTATTCTAAAGCAGGTGCAGAAATTCAAATACCTTGGAGCAGTAATAACTTCAGATGGGAAATGCAGAACAGAAATTATGAACAGAATAGGCCAAGCAAATACTGCATTTCAGAGAATGAGAAACATATTAGATAATACATCCTTATCAATGAATGTTAGAAAACGAGTCCTAAAATGCTATATTGAACCTATCTTGTTATATGGAAGTGAATCATGGACAATAGGCAAGTCTGCACAAAAATCATTGGAAGCAGCAGAAATGTGGTTTATGTTGTGAATCCCCTGGACAGCAAAAATAACTAATGAAGAATATATGAGAAGAGGTGGAGAGATAAAAAAACCTTGTCAAAAAGATAAGAGAGAGACAATGTACTTTCATAGGACATGCAATGAGAAGAGGAAGCATTGAAAATATTATAACAACAGGAAAAATAGAAGGAAGAAGATCAAGAGGAAGACCAAGAGAAATGATACTGGACAGTCTGACGGGATGGTGTGAGAGGAGATCACCAACTGAACTGATGGCCTGCATGAAGGATCGGGTACTCTGGAGAAGCATAATAGCCAACGCCAGTCGGCATGCACCTGATGATGATGATGATGATGTAATCTTGGTTATCGTGGTCAGTGTTATGATTAGTCATTGTGGTCAGTGTTATTTATGGTTATTGTGGTCAGTGTTATTTGTGGTTATTGTGGTCAGTGTTATGTTTGGTCATTGTGGTCAGTGTTATGCTTGGCCATCTTTCCTTTCCCAGTGCCAAGAATTGGTCAGGTGCCTGTTTTTATAGCAAGGTTGCCTGGGATTCTTCCAGCCTGAATCAAACCGCTGCCACAAGAGACAAGTGGAGCATGATATTTTACAGCTTATATAACAGGCAGTCAGACAGAATACACTTTGCTACAAGAGACAAGTGTAGCAAACATTTCACAGCTTATATAACAGGCAATACACTTTGCTACAAGAGACAAGTGTAGCAACCATTTCACAGCTTATATAACAGGCAATACACTTTGCTACAAGAGACAAGTGTAGCAACCATTTCACAGCTTATATAACAGGCAGACTGAATACACTTTGCTACAAGAGACAAGTGTAGCAACCATTTCATAACTTATATAACAAGCAGTCAGACTGAATACACTTTGCTACAAGAGACAAGTGTAGCAACCATTTCATAGCTTATATAACAAGCAGTCAGACTGAATATACTTTGCTACAAGAGACAAATGTAGCAACCATTTCATTGATTGTCACTCAGATTGAATACACCATTTTAACATTTGAAAGTTATGAACTTCTTGTTAGTATTTAATCCTGGACACCATGTTTAGAGGTGAACATCTGTTGTAATCATTTAGACAGTTCTTCTTTTTCATCCTCACTGTGGCTTCCAGCTGGTGATTTTTTGCAACCAGTTCGGTGAAGATGTTGAGAACACAGGATAATGCTGGATTTGGAGATGGTTATGGTGGCTTTTTTTTTTGTCAGTCCTTTGGTGGAGCTGAACAGATAGAATGAGAGCCTTTCAACATTAAAAACTTGCATTGTGAAGTTGACATTGGCTGAAAAGAACACACAGTTTAGACAAGCCAATGTCTCTTTACTTATTACAGTATAATTTTGGAGGAAACAAACATGAAGACTTTTTTTTTAGAGTTAATCTTTTGGTGTGAGACAGTAATTTTCATTGCAAATGAGAATTTTAACTGTTGTAACTTGGATCTGATATCTCCAAGTTCCTTTTCTTTCACTAAAACTGTCAAGTGCCATGGCTGCTCCCTCATCTCTCCATGCAGGATGTAGTCTTGTAAGATGTGTTCCACTGTCAGTTCAGATTCAGATTGTTTCCTATTTTTATTTTCTTACAGAGGTGTTGAGTCTGCAGTGTATTGTTCTTAGTCTAAATATTATTACTTATTCATTTCTTTGTAGATTGTTGGCAGTTGTCATTCTGTATGTTGTGTTGATGTTCCTTGATCCATTTTTCTTCCATGATTAATATGGTTCTGTTGTAATGTAATGTAATGTAAAGTAAAGTAAAGTAAGGTAAGGTAAAGTAAGGTCTGTGGCATTGAAGTTAACCTGCGTAGTTCCATTCCAGAAAATAAGGAAAGCCACAAAATACACTTCCAGATCAGTTTGATGAATGTATTATGAGGTTTGATTGGCATCAGTTGCTGGGACTTCCTGTTTCACATCTCCATACATTTATATACAATTTGTTGTTGAACTCTGTTTCTCCACTGTCCTTTTGTCTTGGGTTATCACATGGAGGGTGTTACTAGATTTCTGATTTGTCTCCCCTTGTCTTGGGTTATCACATGGTGGGTCTTGCTAGATTTCTCATTTGTCTCCCCTTGTCTTGGGTTATCACATGGAGGGTGTAACTAGATTTCTCATTTGTCTCCCCTTGTCTTGGGTTATCACATGGTGGGTCTTGCTAGATTTCTCATTTGTCTCCCCTTGTCTTAAAACGGGTGACAGCAAAACTCTATATAACATACAGAAGAAGCTAACAGGTACTGTTACCTCCAGAGAAAGACCAGTCTTTAGCAAAACAGGCAACCTATTAACATGAAGTAAAGACCAAAAGCAAAGATGGGCCGAACACTTCCAAGAAATACTTAATTGACCACACCCAAATGAATTAATAAATCTTGAAACTGTTTTACCTGTCCCACAACTAAATGTTAACTTAGATGAAGTTACACTTAATGAAATTGAAACAGCAGTGAATCTTATGGCTAACAACAAAGCTGCAGGTGAAGATGAAATAACAGTCAAGATGTTAAAAGCTATTAACAGTGACAACATGAGCCAACTACAAAGAATGTTTAATAAAATTTGGAAAGAAGAAAAAGTCCGTTCTAAATGGAAAAAGGGAGTCATTGTTAAAATACCCAAAAAGGCAACCTCAGTTACAGCAGTAACTGGAGAGATGTAACATTATCAATTGTGTCAAAGGTGTTTTGTAAAGTGATTCTGAATAGAATTAAGGATGTAGTGGATACTGCAATGAGAGAAGAACAGGCAGGATTTCGAAAAGGGAGAAGCTGTCTTGACCAGATCTTTACTCTAAAAATGATACTTGAAGAACATATTGAAAAACAGAAACCATTAATCCTGAACTTCATAGACTTTAAAAAAGCATTTGATAGCATACACAGAGATTCATTGTGGAGAATTTTAAGACTATATGGAATACCACCTAAAATTGTCAACTTCGTTAGAGATCTCTACAACGGATATGTTTGTGCAGTCAACACAGAAGAAGGAATGAGCAGATGGTTTCACATTGAAACAGGCGTGAAACAAGGATGTATATTATCTCCATTGCTTTTTGGAATTGCCATAGACTTTATAATGAAAAGATGCTGTACAGGTAAAACTAGCATTGATTGAGTACAAGGGGCCCAGATAGAAGATCTTGATTTTGCTGATGACATAACTCTTATCAGTGACAATGTGAAATCGATGCAGTAAAAAACAGATAACCTGTCTTCAATGGCTAGCAAAATAGGTCTTGAAATGAACAAATACAAAACAAAAATAATGAAACTTCTCATTAATCAAGAGGGAAAAATATACATAGAAGGAACAGTAGTTGATTAAGTAAACCAATTTGCATACCTTGACAGTTACATATACCAGGATGGTGACATCAGGAAGGAAGTTAGAATTAGAATTTGCCAAAGCAGCATTGTACTTTAAAAATCTTGAGAACATATGGAATTCAAAAGTTATAAGCACACAAACCAAGTTAAGATTATTCAATTCAAATGTGATATCCACCCTCATTTATGCATGTGAAAGCTGGAAATCAACTAAAGAAATAGACAAGAAATTAGAATCTTTTGAAAACAAATGTCTCAGGAAAACACTTGGTATAAAGTGGAATGAATTCAAGAACAGTGCAGAAATAAGACAGATGAGCAAACAACAACCTGTCTCATGGGTGATCAGAAAAAGAAGATGAATATATGTAGGCCATGTGATGAGAAGAAACAGTCAGAGAATCCCCAGACAAGCTATCAAGTGGAACACAACAGGCCGAAGAAAGAGGTTGACCACATTAAACTCTAAAGAGGACATTGTTAAGAGAAGCCAGTTTAGTGGGCATAACATCCCTTGATGAAGTGGAAAGACTCAACAAGATAGGAAAACTTGGCAAACAACTATGTGAGCCCAATGTGACGTTTAACGGCACAGCAAGGATGTAAGATGTAAGATGTCTTGTGTTATCACATGGTGGGTCTTGCTAGATTTCTCATTTGTCTCCCCTTGTGTCTGGAGCAGGTCTGGTAGCTGTGATTTTTTGTTTTAAATTTTAAGGTGAAAGAGCTGAAAGACAAGATTGAGATGGAGAAAGGGAAAGACTATCCTGCAGGTTTTCAGAAACTCATATATGCAGGTATGCCATGTAGCTTAAGTTGTCTTCTTTTGACATTTACAGTGATTCACAGAGTCAGAAGATATAAAACATTCCATGTGAGTGTTTTATCTATTGACATTCTTTGATTGTCTTCTCTTAACATTTACTGTGATTCATAGAGTCAAGAAGAGAATACTAACAGTAATTTCAATCAGGAACTTTCCAGTCATTCCACAACACCCAGTGAAGTAGAGGAGATAGGTATAGATGAATTATGGAATTCTTACAGCACAGCCATAATCACAGCAGAAAAAGCAAGTGCTGGACTGAAAAACCAAATAGAAAAGCATGGATATCAGAAAACACATGAAAGTACATACATGAAAGATAAGCAGTCAAATTAGTCATGTTGAATGTAAAAACAGATCTTCGAAAAGATCTGGCAAAAGATCTTACATACAAAGAAATAGACAAGAAAGTAAAAAGTTCCGCTAGAAGGGATAAAAGAGAATACATAGACAATATGGTGAAAGAGGCTGAGAAAGCAGCAAAAACAGGAGACAGCAAAACTTTATATAATATACAATAGAGGCTAACAGGTACTATTATATCTAAAGAAAGACCAATCCTTAGCAAAACTGGAACCCTATTAACATCAAATAAAGACCAAAAACAAAGATGGGCTGAACACTTCCAAGAAATACTTAATCAACCACACCCAAAAGAATTGTTAAACTTTGAAACCGACTTGCCAGCCCCACAGCTAAATGTCAACCTAGATGAAATTAAATTCCATGAAATTGAAACAGCAGGGAATTTAATGGCTAACAACAAAGCTGCAGGTGAAGATGAAATAACACCAGAAATGTTAAAAGCTATCAATAGTGACAACATGAGACAACTAAAGAGAATGTTTAACAAGATTTGGAAAGAAGAAAAGGCCCCTTCCAAATGAAAAAAAAGGAATCATTGTTAAAATACCAAAAAGAGGCAACCTTAGTGACTCTAACAATTGGAGAGGAGTAACCTTAATATCATTTGTGTCAAAAGTATTTTGCTAGGTCATTTTGAATAGAATTAAAGATTTAATGGATACTGCAATGAGAGAAGAACAAGCAGGATTTCAAAAAGGGAGAAGCTGACTCGACCAGATCTTTACTCTAAAAATGATACTTGAAGAACATATTGAAAAACAGAAACCATTAATCCCGAACTTCATAGACTTTAAAAAAGCATTTGATAGCATACACAGAGATTCATTGTGGAGAATTTTAAGACTATATGGAATACCACCTAAAATTGTCAACTTCATTAGAGATCTCTACAACGGATATGCTTGTGCAGTCAACACAGAAGAAGGAATGAGCAGATGGTTTCACATTGAAACAGGCGTGAAACAAGGATGTATATTATCTCCATTGCTTTTTGGAATTGCCATAGACTTTATAATGAAAAGATGCTGTACAGGTAAAACTAGCATTGATTGAGTACAAGGGGCCCAGATAGAAGATCTTGATTTTGCTGATGACATAACTCTTATCAGTAACAATGTGAATTCCATGCAAGAAAAAACAGATAACCTGTCTTCAATGGCTAGCAAAATAGGTCTTGAAATTAACAAGAACAAAACAAAAATAATGAAAATTCCCATTAATCACAGTGGAAAAATACACGTAGAAGGGACAAATATTGAAGAAGTCAGTCAATTTGCATACCTTGCCAGCTACATAGACCAGGATGGTGATATCAGAAGGGAAGTTAGAATTAGAATTACAAAAGCAGCATCGATCTTAAAGAATCTTGAGAACATATGGAATTCAAAAGTTGTAACCACAAAAAACCAAGTTGAGACTATCCAATTCAAATGTAATATCCACCCTCATTTATGCATGCGAAAACTGGAAAACAACTAAAGAAATAGACAAGAAATTAGACTCTTTTGAAAACAAATGCCTAAGGAAATACTTGGTATAAAGTGTAACGAATTCAAGAACAATGCAGAGATAAGACAGATGGCTGAACAACAACCTGTCTCATGGGTGATCAGGAAAAGGAGATGGACATATTTTGGTCACTTGATGAGAAGAAATGATCAGAGAATCCCAAAACAAGCTATCAAGTGGAACACAACAGGCCAAAGAAAAAGAGGCAGACCGCGTGAAACTCTGAAGAGGACATTGTTAAGAGAGGCCAAATTAACAGGCATAAAATCCCTTGATGAGGTTGAAAGACTCGCCAAAGACAGGAAAAAATTGGCGAGCTACCTTGCGAGCCCTATGTGATGTTTTATGGTACGGGAAGGATATAAGATAAGATAGAGTCAGGAGGTATAAAACATTCCATGTGAGTGTTTTATCTCTTGACATTCTCTGATTGTCTTCTCTTGACATTTACTGGGATTCATAGAGTCAGAAGATATAAAACATTCCATGTGAGTGTTTTATCTCTTGATATTCTTTGATTGTCTTCTCTTGACATTTACTGTGATTTATAGAGTCAGGAGATATAAAACATTCCATGTGAGTGTCTCATCTCTTGAATTCTGTGTGATAAATTGTCTCAGTAGATCTGAATTGCCCCATGTATATCAGAGAACTATATACATCTTGTGTGTATGTCTCAGGCCTATGTACACCCTATGTGTAATGTGTTTGCCAGGCCTGTGTACATTATGTGTATATGACTCAGGCCCATGTACACCAGATGTGTATGTTTCAGGCCTATGTAAATCATATGTATATGTTTCAGGCTTATGTACACCAGATGTGTGTCTCATGCCTGTGTACACTAGATGTGTATGTCTCAAGTTTGTATACACCCCATGTGTGTGTATATATATATATATATATCACATTCATGTGACATATCCTTTCCAGAACCTTGTCCCTCTCACAGCCTCCCTGATTGCAATATGGTCTTGCTCAAGTTGACTAGCCCAGCATCTCACAGGGACACGTTCAGACTTTCCGTGTTGTCCTGAGTCCACCTGCAGCAAGGTCATCCCTTTTCTCTTTTGCCTGCCACTATGCCTTCTACTACCAACCTCTCCAAGCTGTTGTGTCTCTTGATGTGGCTGAAGTATCTCAACTTTCTGATATATATATATCACTTTATATCACGTAACAGATAGCAGAAGTAGCATCATTTCAAAACACAGATAAAATGTTCTAAAATCACACATATCATACCTTTCAACAGGAAAAATTCTTGATGACTCCAAGAAATTGGAGGATTATAAAGTAGATGAAAGAAACTTTATTGTTGTGATGATATTGAAGGTAAGTACTTTTTTGTGTGGATGTTTCTATGTAGTTGTTTTTTCATTATTTGTGATATGTCTGCACAGAATACAGCATAAAGTTAGCATTGATATTATGTCTTTGTATTATGAAAAAAATGTGAGATGCATTTAAAATGTATGTGTGATTGAAAAACATGTTGTTGGATTGTCATAACTTCAACAGGTCCAGATTGAGAAAGCCATCTTGTGAAATCATGACAAATAAAATCACATATCACATTATGATAAGAATTCATCTGTGTTTATTATCATCCAGATGTCATGAGTATGTACATTAGAATTAATTATATCCTTCATGTGTCTTAAACACACATTGACAATATTTTTAGGCATACTGTTTATATGCTATTTATTAACAATATAAATTTAAGTATACAAAACTTATTTCAAAACTCAGTAGTTTCCATGATAAACAAATGCTGACATAAGGTTCATTTTGTGAGCTCATATCACACATTTATCCCTTACAAATTTAACACCTATTTTTTTATGAGGTTATGTTCATTTTCATGTACATTTAGAGTGATTTTTTAAGTAAAATTTAGCCCATAATAATTTCCTGTTAAAAATGTCTTACTCTTTTTTAACTAAGCATGTTTTATGATATTCTTGTATTTTAGAATGTGACAGGAGCAAAGATTTGATATTATTGTGATTTGTGACATGAATGTTACTGATCACTGCACGTGCGTCCTCATTTTTGTTACGTATTTTGGCATAGTTGACACACTTCATCTTTAGAAGATTCCTCATGGATGAGTAATGGTGTACCAACAACTTCTCTGAGATGCACTACGCACTTTGACCTTTGATATCAGTATGAACTCTGACCTTTACTATCTCAGCTGGACTTGGATGGAGTAATTTAGCACAGTATTTGATCATTTTGTTGTCTGTTTTTCTTTGCATTTAAAAGCATGAGATTGTCTAGACATTGCTTGTATTGTTAGGCAAAACCACCAGCAGCTGCCAAGGTGGCTGAAGTGGTTACTTCCACAGAAACAGCAAACACCCCAGCAACAGGCACAACAGCAGCAGCAACAGCAGCAAAAACAGCACAGAGTGAAAAACCAGCTGAATCAACTTCTTCACCAAGGTAGCTTTTAAGCAGTGCATGCATTAATTGAGATCTATTCTGTGTTCATGTAGGAGTGTCACTTTATAGCATAGCCAATATTTTGTTCATCTTTTATTTACTGTGTATGCTTAGCTTTATGAAAAGATAAGCATTCCAAATTATTGGATATCTATTTAAAATCTGTCAACCTAATATAAAAGTGCCTGTACTTTTCCTGCCTTGCTGTGCTTATTTATGTATTTATCTGTTTAGTTAAAATTGTGAAGTTTGTTCTCTGAATCTGATAGACTCTGACCACTGTTCATCACTTGTTGGAAGTAATAATATTTCTTCTTACTCTGTCAGTACAATGATCAACATTTTTGTGGTTTTGTGGTTAGAGGAGTACATGGGGAGGAATAGGAAAGGGGATCAATGCCTGACATTGGCTGAAGATTAAAACATTCTTTGAGGAAGCAGAAAGTTCAGACTGCATTCAGCTTCTATGATTTTTATATGAGTTTGTTGTTTACCTTCTGTTTATATTGTGTAGGCCAAGATTTGAAATGAAGAATGCCTGCATGAAAGGTGACACATATCCAGGTATACAGTATTTGCAGCTGTCACAAACATTCGTATTACACATTGATCATATGAGACTTTTGTATGTTTGTAAGTTGATGGCAGGCAAATGGGAAACAAAAAAGCCATCTAAGCAGCCTTTAAGTGGGAAGCTGAAGAGTCCAACATGAGTCCAGGGCTGGCAGAGCCTGGGAAGCTGAAGAGTCCAACCTGAGTCCAGGGCTGGCAGAGCCTGGGAAGCTGAAGAGTCCACTCTGGCAGAGCCTGGGAAGCTGAAGAGTCCAACCTGAGTCCAGGGCTGGCAGAGCCTGGGAAGCTGAAGGGTCCACTCTGGCAGAGCCTGGGAAGCTGAAGGGTCCACTCTGGCAGAGCCTGGGAAGCTGAATAGTCCACTCTGGCAGAGCCTGGGAAGCTGAAGAGTCCACTCTGGCAGAGCCTGGGAAGCTGAATAGTCCACTCTGGCAGAGCCTGGGAAGCTGAAGAGTCCACTCTCAGGACTGGCAGAGCCTGGGAAGCTGAATAGTCCACTCTCAGGACTGGCAGAGCCTGGGAAGCTGAAGAGTCCACTCTCAGGACTGGCAGAGCATGGGAAGCTGAAGAGTCCACTCTCAGGACTGGCAGAGCCTGGGAAGCTGAAGAGTCCACTCTGGCAGAGCCTGGGAAGCTGAATAGTCCACTCTCAGGACTGGCAGAGCCTGGGAAGCTGAATAGTCCACTCTGGCAGAGCCTGGGAAGCTGAAGAGTCCACTCTCAGGACTGGCAGAGCCTGGGAAGCTGAATAGTCCACTCTCAGGACTGGCAGAGCCTGGGAAGCTGAAGAGTCCACTCTCAGGGCTGGCAGAGCCTGGGAAGCTGAAGAGTCCACTCTCAGGGCTGGCAGAGCCTGGGAAGCTGAATAGTCCACTCTCAGGACTGGCAGAGCCTGGGAAGCTGAATAGTCCACTCTCAGGACTGGCAGAGCCTGGGAAGCTGAAGAGTCCATCCTGAGTCCAGGACTGGTAGTGCCTGACTGTTGTAGGCTGTACTCCTCTTTCTTAGCAGTTCCCTGGTTACAGACACAATGTGAAGAGTGAGGCAATAAATGATCCATCATTTAGCCCACTGAGAGAACATCAGTCCATCTTCTTGTATATAGCTCACTGAGAGAGCATTAACCTATCTTGTATATAGCCCACAGAGAGCATCAGTCCATCTTCTTGTATATAGCCCACTGAGAGAGCATTAACCTATCTTGTATATAGCCCACAGAGAGCATCAGTCCATCTTCTTGTATATAGCCCACTGAGAGAGCATTAACCTATCTTGTATATAGCCCACAGAGAGCATCAGTCCATCTTCTTGTATATAGCCCACTGAGAGAGCATTAACCTATCTTGTATATAGCCCACTGAGAGAGCATCAACCCATCTTCTTGTATATACCCCACTGAGAGAGCATCAACCTATCTTCTTGTGTACAGCCCACTGAGAGAACATCAACCCATCTTATTGTGTATAGCCCCCTGAGAGAACATCAACCCATCTTATTGTGTATAGCCCACTGAGAGAGCATCAACCCATCTTGTATATAGCCCACTGAGAGAATATCAACCCATCTTCTTGTGTATAGCCCACTGAGAGAGCATCAGTCCATCTTATTGTATATAGCCCACTGAGAGAATATCAACCCATCTTATTGTGTATAGCCCACTGAGAGAGCATCAACTCATCTTATTGTGTATAGCCCACTGAGAGAGCATCAACCCATTGTATTCCCCTAGAACCTCAGAAAACCATGAAAATCAGTCACTAGTTCTGGGAAGAAGAGAGGCAAACTGGAGGACAGTAGTACATAGAACAACATAACATACAGGCATCCATCTACTTCCATACATTTAATGAAAGTACTTAAATACATTATCATATCAATTAGGTGTGCTGTGAGTACCATTCTCCATTTATTTCTCATTGTCATATGATGCAGTTTTGAAGTAAGGCCAGTTTTTCATGTACTTTTTGTCTGGTGTTCTCATCTTTGTACTTTTCTGTCTGCTGCCTGATGTAGGAGTTCTCCTTCACCTTTCTTGAACTGATGACCCAGGATGCAGTTCCACTTTGAAGGGCAGCACCATGGTTCTTCCTGGATGTTGGGTCTCAGTACAAAATCTCTTATATCTTCAGGTGTTCAGAAACACATCTTTGGGTATTCATAAACACATCTTTGGGTATTCAGAAACACATTATCACTGTTCAGAAACACATCTTTGGGAGTTCATAAACACATTTCAGGGTGTTCAAAAACACATTTTTTAGGTGTTCAGGTACACATCTTTGGGTTTTTAGTTGCTCATCGGACATTTGCTGGTTATCTGGATACTAATATAATATTATAAATTTCCCCTATGATTTCACAGTTCAGCTACAGCCACATCTGCTACAGCCTATACAGCTTCCACAAATGCTCAGAGTGATGGACTCCAGTATGCACAAAGTAACCATACCACTGACCCAGCCTATGAGAACATGGTGCAGCATCTAATGACCATGGGCTTTGAAAGGGATAGTGTTGTTAGAGCTCTGCAAGCCAGCTACAACAATCCAGACAGAGCTGTAGAGTATCTGTTGGCAGTGAGTGGAGTTTGTTGTATTAGTAATAGGAGGTAGGTAACAGGCGTGACTTACTCAGTAAATGCTTGAAGTGGAACCAAGAAACAAACATGCAGGGTTTGCTGAGCTGATGGAGTGCATCAGTCTGGTTGTGGAAGCTCAGTGAATAGATGGAGTATGCTCTTGGACAGTTGTACATAGAACAACATAACATACAGGCATCCATCTACTTCCATACATTTAATGAAAGTACTTAAATACATTATCATATCAATTAGGTGTGCTGTGAGTACCATTCTCCATTTATTTCTCATTGTCATATGATGCAGTTTTGAAGTAAGGCCAGTTTTTCATGTACTTTTTGTCTGGTGTTCTCATCTTTGTACTTTTCTGTCTGCTGCCTGATGTAGGAGTTCTCCTTCACCTTTCTTGAACTGATGACCCAGGATGCAGTTCCACTTTGAAGGGCAGCACCATGGTTCTTCCTGGATGTTGGGTCTCAGTACAAAATCTCTTATATCTTCAGGTGTTCAGAAACACATCTTTGGGTATTCATAAACACATCTTTGGGTATTCAGAAACACATTATCACTGTTCAGAAACACATCTTTGGGAGTTCATAAACACATTTCAGGGTGTTCAAAAACACATTTTTTAGGTGTTCAGGTACACATCTTTGGGTTTTTAGTTGCTCATCGGACATTTGCTGGTTATCTGGATACTAATATAATATTATAAATTTCCCCTATGATTTCACAGTTCAGCTACAGCCACATCTGCTACAGCCTATACAGCTTCCACAAATGCTCAGAGTGATGGACTCCAGTATGCACAAAGTAACCATACCACTGACCCAGCCTATGAGAACATGGTGCAGCATCTAATGACCATGGGCTTTGAAAGGGATAGTGTTGTTAGAGCTCTGCAAGCCAGCTACAACAATCCAGACAGAGCTGTAGAGTATCTGTTGGCAGTGAGTGGAGTTTGTTGTATTAGTAATAGGAGGTAGGTAACAGGCGTGACTTACTCAGTAAATGCTTGAAGTGGAACCAAGAAACAAACATGCAGGGTTTGCTGAGCTGATGGAGTGCATCAGTCTGGTTGTGGAAGCTCAGTGAATAGATGGAGTATGCTCTTGGACAGTTGTAATTTTATGCCTTAGCACTATCACAGTTAAGCTCAACAGGTGTTACACTTTAATGTAATAGTTTTGTTACACTTTAATGTAATAGTTTACAGCTTAACAGTTGGACAAAAATCATCCACTTACCTATTAAAGTTCAACAGTCTTATGGGCCATTTAAGACAGCGCAGACTAGATCATGTGATGACAACATATGAGATACATTTTTGTCTTCCATCTTCATTCATTCATTTGCATGTCCCTTGCAGAACTTTGCCTCCCTAACAGCACCCCTGTAAGCCTCTCGGTTGTGAGCAAGATGGCCTGCTGCTGATGCATCCATTTGCAGATCATCAGCAATGTCTTGCAGCCATCTTCGTCTTGGTCTTCCTCTCTTTCTTTTTCCCATTATGTACCCTTCCAAGACGGTCTTATCTAGATTATCATGACGTTTAATGTGTCCAAAATATTTAAGTTTTCTTTGTTTAATCCTCTTTACTAGCCAGCCTTCTTCAATATTATGTTCTTGTAGTGTGGATATATTTGTTCTTTTTTGTGTCCATGATATTTGAAGAACTCTTCTGTAGCATTTACATTCAAAAGCATTTACGTGTTTCTCAGCTGTTTTGTTAAGTGTCCAGGTATCACAGGCATATGTTGCAATGGAAAGATGCATGCCCTTAAAAGTCTTATTTGTGTAGTTCTGTCTGTTCCTCTCTCAGATTCTTTAGTTGTTTTACTTTCTGAAGAACGATAGATGTCCTCCTTTGAATTTTCCTCATTGTATCTCCATTATTAGTTAGCAGTGATCCAAGATATTCAAAACTTTCCACTTCTTCCAATTTTTCCTCATTGATACATATTTCAGCTGCATTGTTTGTTTTGTCAGTGTCATCAGTTTAGTTTTCTTCACATTAAGATAGAGGTCTTGCTTTTCGCTGTTCTTACGAACTGACATAATTAGTGTTTCCATTCCTATTTGTGTTGTGGACAGTAATACTATATCATCAGCATATCTAATCTTTGGTATTTCATAACCTACAATTTTTATGGCATCGTAATATTCTTTGTCTACATCTTCTCTAACATTCCTCATTATATTTTCAGTATACAAGTTAAATAGTCTTTCATCTGCTGGTCAAATATCATTACCATAACTATAATATAAAATGATATAACTGATAGATGTCTTTCTTAGTTCTCAAACTGTGAGCCTGTTCAGCTTCCACAAATGCTCAGAGTGATGGACTCCAGTATGCACAAAGTAACCATACCACTGACCCAGCCTATGAGAACATGGTGCAGCATCTAATGACCATGGGCTTTGAAAGGGATAGTGTTGTTAGAGCTCTGCAAGCCAGCTACAACAATCCAGACAGAGCTGTAGAGTATCTGTTGGCAGTGAGTGGAGTTTGTTGTATTAGTAATAGGAGGTAGGTAACAGGCGTGACTTACTCAGTAAATGCTTGAAGTGGAACCAAGAAACAAACATGCAGGGTTTGCTGAGCTGATGGAGTGCATCAGTCTGGTTGTGGAAGCTCAGTGAATAGATGGAGTATGCTCTTGGACAGTTGTAATTTTATGCCTTAGCACTATCACAGTTAAGCTCAACAGGTGTTACACTTTAATGTAATAGTTTTGTTACACTTTAATGTAATAGTTTACAGCTTAACAGTTGGACAAAAATCATCCACTTACCTATTAAAGTTCAACAGTCTTATGGGCCATTTAAGACAGCGCAGACTAGATCATGTGATGACAACATATGAGATACATTTTTGTCTTCCATCTTCATTCATTCATTTGCATGTCCCTTGCAGAACTTTGCCTCCCTAACAGCACCCCTGTAAGCCTCTCGGTTGTGAGCAAGATGGCCTGCTGCTGATGCATCCATTTGCAGATCATCAGCAATGTCTTGCAGCCATCTTCGTCTTGGTCTTCCTCTCTTTCTTTTTCCCATTATGTACCCTTCCAAGACGGTCTTATCTAGATTATCATGACGTTTAATGTGTCCAAAATATTTAAGTTTTCTTTGTTTAATCCTCTTTACTAGCCAGCCTTCTTCAATATTATGTTCTTGTAGTGTGGATATATTTGTTCTTTTTTGTGTCCATGATATTTGAAGAACTCTTCTGTAGCATTTACATTCAAAAGCATTTACGTGTTTCTCAGCTGTTTTGTTAAGTGTCCAGGTATCACAGGCATATGTTGCAATGGAAAGATGCATGCCCTTAAAAGTCTTATTTGTGTAGTTCTGTCTGTTCCTCTCTCAGATTCTTTAGTTGTTTTACTTTCTGAAGAACGATAGATGTCCTCCTTTGAATTTTCCTCATTGTATCTCCATTATTAGTTAGCAGTGATCCAAGATATTCAAAACTTTCCACTTCTTCCAATTTTTCCTCATTGATACATATTTCAGCTGCATTGTTTGTTTTGTCAGTGTCATCAGTTTAGTTTTCTTCACATTAAGATAGAGGTCTTGCTTTTCGCTGTTCTTACGAACTGACATAATTAGTGTTTCCATTCCTATTTGTGTTGTGGACAGTAATACTATATCATCAGCATATCTAATCTTTGGTATTTCATAACCTACAATTTTTATGGCATCGTAATATTCTTTGTCTACATCTTCTCTAACATTCCTCATTATATTTTCAGTATACAAGTTAAATAGTCTTTCATCTGCTGGTCAAATATCATTACCATAACTATAATATAAAATGATATAACTGATAGATGTCTTTCTTAGTTCTCAAACTGTGAGCCTGTTCAGTCGCTTGGGAGAGATTTGCTTGCTACAGTATAACTGTAAGTTTCACTTCCAGTCCTTGTCATAACCAGCAGCTTATCTGTGGCTTGGGAGAGATTTGCTTGCTACAGTATAACTGTAAGCTTCACTTCCAGTCCTTGTCATAACCAGCAGCTTATCTGTGGCTTGGGAGAGATTTGCTTGCTACAGTATAACTGTAAGTTTCACTTCCAGTCCTTGTCATAACCAGCAGCTTATCTGTGGCTTGGGAGAGATTTGCTTGCTACAGTATAACTGTAAGTTTCACTTCCAGTCCTTGTCATAACCAGCAGCTTATCTGTGGCTTGGGAGAGATTTGCTTGCTACAGTATAACTGTAAGTTTCACTTCCAGTCCATGTCAAAGCCAGCAGCTTATCAGTGGCTTGGGAGAGCCAGAGACTGTGGGGGTAAACCCTGAAACAAAAATCTGGAGAGAGGAATGCAAAAGCTGTTGGTGGTGTGATACTTTAGGCTTTCCACCTTCAAGCATTAATGATACTTTTGGCTTTCCATGTTCAGGCATTAATGATACTTTTGACTCTCCACCTTCAGGCATTAATGATACTTTAGGCTTTCCATGTTCAGCATTAATGATACTTTAGGCTTTCTATGTTTAGGCATTAATGATATTTTAGGCTTTCCACCTTCAGGCATTAATGATACTTTAGGCTTTCTACCTTCAGGCATTAATGATACTTTAGGCTTTCAACCTTCAGGCATTAACTCTACTAGATCTTCTGACATAGAGACCTTGACCTTCCTCTGAAGCTGATACATACACAACTGATACTAACATCTGCTTCCTTCAGAACTGTCTTATAAGACAAAAATGCCTTTAAAATGAAGTTAAATATAGTATTGTAAACATGTTATAGAAAAGTCAAACCATGCTTCATCTGTCCAAGAAAGAGATAGAACATAAAATCATAGGAAGTGAAGATATAGTTTTGGAGAAGTGTACAGTGATTCAAGTCCTCAAAGTTGCAGAAACTGCACAAACTAGTAAAAGCTATAAGAAAAATGCAGCCAGAATCCTTTAGACATGTCACAGAAGCTTTCCCTGAGAACAACTGTGTTGTGGACACACTTATCTTAACATAGTCTTTGTGAGACAGGGAACATGGATCTGTTTCCTTAAAATTCTGACCTACTTCTGTAGCCCAGAAACCTGTAGCAATCAACACTAATTGTAATTGTTATTTTTGTAAAATATAATTTTAAGTTTATGGATGGAAGGGGACATGGAGATTTGCCGGCAGGGATGAGGAAAATCTGATGTGGAACCAATGAATCCAGGACGTGACAAGCTTATTGGTCTTTACAACAATGGCTATCAGAATGATGTAACAAAACAGGAGCCAGCAGACTGTAGGTGGCGGGGAGTGGATATGGTTTGGGCACTCATCAGTTTCCTCATCCCAAAGTCAGAGTGTCTCTGTGGAACTGTAAGTTTCACTTCCAGTCCTTGTCATAACCAGCAGCTTATCAGTGGCTTGGGAGAGATTTGCTTGCTACATTATAACTGTAAGCTTCACTTCCAGTCCATGTCATAACCAGCAGCTTATCAGTGGCTTGGGAGAGATTTGCTTGCTACATTATAACTGTAAGCTTCACTTCCAGTCCATGTCATAACCAGCAGCTTATCAGTGGCTTGGGAGAGATTTGCTTGCTACAGTATAACTGTAAGTTTCACTTCCAGTCCATGTCATAACCAGCAGCTTATCAGTGGCTTGGGAGAGATTTGCTTCCTACAGTATAACTGTAAGTTTCACTTCCAGTCCTTGTCATAACCAGCAGCTTATCAGTGGCTTGGGAGAGATTTGCTTGCTACAGTATAACTGTAAGTTTCACTTCCAGTCCTTGTCATAACCAGCAGCTTATCAGTGGCTTGGGAGAGATTTGCTTGCTACAGTATAACTGTAAGTTTCACTTCCAGTCCTTGTCATAACCAGCAGCTTATCAGTGGCTTGGGAGAGATTTGCTTGCTACAGTATAACTGTAAGCTTCACTTCCAGTCCATGTCATAACCAGCAGCTTATCAGTGGCTTGGGAGAGATTTGCTTGCTACATTATAACTGTAAGCTTCACTTCCAGTCCATGTCATAACCAGCAGCTTATCAGTGGCTTGGGAGAGCCAGAGACTGTGGGGGTAAACCCTGAAACAAAAATCTGGAGAGAGGAATGCAAAAGCTGTTGGTGGTGTGATACTTTAGGCTTTCCACCTTCAAGCATTAATGATACTTTTGGCTTTCCATGTTCAGGCATTAATGATACTTTTGACTCTCCACCTTCAGGCATTAATGATACTTTAGGCTTTCCATGTTCAGCATTAATGATACTTTAGGCTTTCTATGTTTAGGCATTAATGATATTTTAGGCTTTCCACCTTCAGGCATTAATGATACTTTAGGCTTTCTACCTTCAGGCATTAATGATACTTTAGGCTTTCAACCTTCAGGCATTAACTCTACTAGATCTTCTGACATAGAGACCTTGACCTTCCTCTGAAGCTGATACATACACAACTGATACTAACATCTGCTTCCTTCAGAACTGTCTTATAAGACAAAAATGCCTTTAAAATGAAGTTAAATATAGTATTGTAAACATGTTATAGAAAAGTCAAACCATGCTTCATCTGTCCAAGAAAGAGATAGAACATAAAATCATAGGAAGTGAAGATATAGTTTTGGAGAAGTGTACAGTGATTCAAGTCCTCAAAGTTGCAGAAACTGCACAAACTAGTAAAAGCTATAAGAAAAATGCAGCCAGAATCCTTTAGACATGTCACAGAAGCTTTCCCTGAGAACAACTGTGTTGTGGACACACTTATCTTAACATAGTCTTTGTGAGACAGGGAACATGGATCTGTTTCCTTAAAATTCTGACCTACTTCTGTAGCCCAGAAACCTGTAGCAATCAACACTAATTGTAATTGTTATTTTTGTAAAATATAATTTTAAGTTTATGGATGGAAGGGGACATGGAGATTTGCCGGCAGGGATGAGGAAAATCTGATGTGGAACCAATGAATCCAGGACGTGACAAGCTTATTGGTCTTTACAACAATGGCTATCAGAATGATGTAACAAAACAGGAGCCAGCAGACTGTAGGTGGCGGGGAGTGGATATGGTTTGGGCACTCATCAGTTTCCTCATCCCAAAGTCAGAGTGTCTCTGTGGAACTGTCTCAAAGTCGTCTGGCCAGCCAGCATTGCATGCTGGATCTGACATGGAGAAAGGGCTTAAGTACAGCCACCAGAGGCTGGAAAACAGTTTTGGCCAGGTCAGCTTACACCACTGTCTTCATGGCAGTCCGAGCAAGACCACAGTCTGCCCTAGCAAAGAAAGGTGCTGAAGTCGGAGGTATCCAGCCAAAAGGCGCATCGCAAAAATCAGGGTACCATGCATCATCGCCAGTGTGCGTACAAGAAGTCACAAGAGCTATAAGGTTCTTTCTCAGTGATTGGAAAACTCAAGGAAAATAAGGAAGTGAGGGGAACTAAGAGAAAGATGGGCAGGCTGACAAAGTAGAGTAGGAAAGAGAAAAGTAAAAGATAAAAATTCCAAGAACAGTTTATAATTCTGAAAAATGATTGTGAACACCTTTCAGATGATCACATGATGATGATGGTCTCCTTCTAAGGCATACATTTTCTGTCTACCCCAGTAGAAGTGCCAGTCACAGGCTTGAAAGAAATGTGTAGTCTGTTGAAACTTAGTGAAGCAGAAACTTTCAGGCATTGCTTCTGGCTTCTCTTGTTTGTGTAGGGTATTCCAGATCATGGCAGTGAAGGAGGGTTTGTGGGCCAGCCCACATCAAGGCCATCTGGAGAAAGTGATACTAACTCTTCTGGAGGCTCTGAACCATCATCAGAAACTGGAGGAGGTAAAACTACATTTTTTTTTTTGGTTTGTTTTTATTGGAGCGGGTTTATTTGTGTGCATCCGTGTTCTGTGCTGCTCCATTTTCTTGCTAGATAAGTTTATGTTCCATTCAGTTGCTGGACTGTTCAGTTTGTGTTACATACTGGAGCATTTGTTGATGTTTGTTTGTCTTACTATACTGGAGCATTTGTTGATGTTTGTTTGTCTTACTATACTGGAGCATTTGTTGATGTTTCTTTGTCTTACTATACTGGAGCATTTGTTGATGTTTGTTTGTCTTACTATACTGGAGCATTTGTTGATGTTTGTTTGTCTTACCATACTGAAGCATTTGTTGATGCTTGTTTGCCTTAGTATACTGAAGCATTTGTTGATGTTTCTTTGTCTTAGTATACTGAAGCATTTGTTGATGTTTCTTTGTCTTAGTATACTGAAGCATTTGTTGATGTTTCTTTGTCTTAGTATACTGAAGCATTTGTTGATGCTTGTTTGTCTTAGTATACTGAAGCATTTGTTGATGCTTGTTTGTCTTAGTATACTGGAGCATTTGTTGATGTTTGTTTGTCTTAGTATACTGGAGCATTTGTTGATGTTTGTTTGTCTTACCATACTGAAGCATTTGTTGATGCTTGTTTGTCTTAGTATACTGGAGAATTTGTTGATGTTTCTTTGTCTTAGTATACTGGAGAATTTGTTGATGTTTGTTTGTCTTAGTATACTAGAGCATTTGTTGATGTTTGTTTGTCTTACCATACTGAAGCATTTGTTGATGCTTGTTTGTCTTAGTATACTGAAGCATTTGTTGATGTTTGTTTGTCTTAGTATACTGGAGCATTTGTTGATGTTTGGTGGTCTTAGTATACTGGAGCATTTGTTGATGTTTGTTTGTCTTAGTATACTGGAGAATTTGTTGATGTTTGTTGGTCTTAGTATACTGGAGCATTTGTTGATGTTTGTTTGTCTTAGTATACTGGGGCATTTGTTGATGTTTGTTGGTCTTAGTATACTGGAGCATTTGTTGATGTTTGTTTGTCTTAGTATACTGGAGAATTTGTTGATGTTTCTTTGTCTTAGTATACTGGAGCATTTGTTGATGTTTGTTTGTCTTAGTATACTGGAGCATTTGTTGATGTTTGTTTGTCTTACCATACTGAAGCATTTGTTGATGCTTGTTTGTCTTAGTATAATGGAGCATTTGTTGATGTTTGTTTGTCTTAGTATACTGAGCATTTGTTGATGTTTGTTTGTCTTAGTATACTGGAGCATTTGTTGATGTTTGTTTGTCTTACCATACTGAAGCATTTGTTGATGCTTGTTTGTCTTAGTATAATGGAGCATTTGTTGATGTTTGTTTGTCTTAGTATACTGAAGCATTTGTTGATGTTTGTTTGTCTTAGTATACTGAAGCATTTGTTGATGTTTGTTTGTCTTAACATAGTCTTTGTGAGACAGGGAACATGGATCTGTTTCCTTAAAATTCTGACCTACTTCTGTAGCCCAGAAACCTGTAGCAATCAACACTAATTGTAATTGTTATTTTGTAAAATATAATTTTAAGTTTATGGATGGAAGGGACATGGAGATTTGCCGGCAGGGATGAGGAAAATCTGATGTGGAACCAATGAATCCAGGACGTGACAAGCTTATTGGTCTTTACAACAATGGCTATCAGAATGATGTAACAAAACAGGAGCCAGCAGACTGTAGGTGGCGGGGAGTGGATATGGTTTGGGCACTCATCAGTTTCCTCATCCCAAAGTCAGAGTGTCTCTGTGGAACTGTCTCAAAGTCGTCTGGCCAGCCAGCATTGCATGCTGGATCTGACATGGAGAAAGGGCTTAAGTACAGCCACCAAGGCTGGAAAACAGTTTTGGCCAGGTCAGCTTACACCACTGTCTTCATGGCAGTCCGAGCAAGACCACAGTCTGCCCTAGCAAAGAAAGGTGCTGAAGTCGGAGGTATCCAGCCAAAAGGCGCATCGCAAAAATCAGGGTACCATGCATCATCGCCAGTGTGCGTACAAGAAGTCACAAGAGCTATAAGGTTCTTTCTCAGTGATTGGAAAACTCAAGGAAAATAAGGAAGTGAGGGGAACTAAGAGAAAGATGGGCAGGCTGACAAAGTAGAGTAGGAAAGAGAAAAGTAAAAGATAAAAATTCCAAGAACAGTTTATAATTCTGAAAAATGATTGTGAACACCTTTCAGATGATCACATGATGATGATGGTCTCCTTCTAAGGCATACATTTTCTGTCTACCCCAGTAGAAGTGCCAGTCACAGGCTTGAAAGAAATGTGTAGTCTGTTGAAACTTAGTGAAGCAGAAACTTTCAGGCATTGCTTCTGGCTTCTCTTGTTTGTGTAGGGTATTCCAGATCATGGCAGTGAAGGAGGGTTTGTGGGCCAGCCCACATCAAGGCCATCTGGAGAAAGTGATACTAACTCTTCTGGAGGCTCTGAACCATCATCAGAAACTGGAGGAGGTAAAACTACATTTTTTTTTTTGGTTTGTTTTTATTGGAGCGGGTTTATTTGTGTGCATCCGTGTTCTGTGCTGCTCCATTTTCTTGCTAGATAAGTTTATGTTCCATTCAGTTGCTGGACTGTTCAGTTTGTGTTACATACTGGAGCATTTGTTGATGTTTGTTTGTCTTAGTATACTGGAGAATTTGTTGATGTTTCTTTGTCTTACTATACTGGAGCATTTGTTGATGTTTGTTTGTCTTAGTATACTGGAGAATTTGTTGATGTTTGTTTGTCTTAGTATACTGGAGCATTTGTTGATGTTTGTTTGTCTTAGTATACTGGAGCATTTGTTGATGTTTGTTGGTCTTAGTATACTGGAGCATTTGTTGATGTTTGTTTGTCTTAGTATACTGGAGAATTTGTTGATGTTTCTTTGTCTTAGTATACTGGAGCATTTGTTGATGTTTGTTTGTCTTAGTATACTGGAGCATTTGTTGATGTTTGTTTGTCTTACCATACTGAAGCATTTGTTGATGCTTGTTTGTCTTAGTATACTGGAGCATTTGTTGATGCTTGTTTGTCTTAGTATACTGGAGCATTTGTTGATGTTTGGTGGTCTTAGTATACTGGAGCATTTGTTGATGTTTGTTTGTCTTAGTATACTGGAGAATTTGTTGATGTTTCTTTGTCTTAGTATACTGGAGCATTTGTTGATGTTTGTTTGTCTTAGTATACTGAAGCATTTGTTGATGTTTGTTTGTCTTACCATACTGAAGCATTTGTTGATGCTTGTTTGTCTTAGTATACTGGAGCATTTGTTGATGTTTGTTTGTCTTAGTATACTGGAGCATTTGTTGATGTTTGTTTGTCTTACCATACTGAAGCATTTGTTGATGCTTGTTTGTCTTAGTATACTGGAGCATTTGTTGATGTTTGTTTGTCTTAGTATACTGGAGCATTTGTTGATGTTTGTTTGTCTTACCATACTGAAGCATATTTTGATGCTTGTTTGTCTTACTATACTGCAATATTTGTTGATGCTTGTTTGTCTTACCATACTGAAGCATATGTTGATGCTTGTTTGTCTTACCATACTGAAGCAGGTATAAGTATATAAGAATAAATATTCTTATGAATGCAGCTTTGAACAAGACATAATATGTTACCTCCTGTTTTCACTTGTTTTTCCCCCTTTCTTATGTAATTTAATATAATTTAATGCATGTTAATTTAAACTTTCTCTTCTTATCATAATTCTTAACTCTTTATCTCCTGGGGGTGTTTCCCTCAGAAGACCAAGGGGGGTAAATTTCACAATGTGAAAAGGGATGGTTGTCACATTTAAAAGAATAACAAAGGCATAATCTGATCTGTAGTATGAAGTATTATACCTTATTTTGAAGATGAAAAAATGTATTTTGTTTTTCTAATAACATTTTTAACATTTTGTTAGTATACAACCAAAAAAAAGAGCTAAGAACTGAGAAGAAAGAATGGAAAATGAAGGAATAAAATAAATTTTTGTCACTTACCCATCAAGTTAATCCACTGTAGTCGACTATATAATTCCATAATGAATAAAAATGTACACAAACACCTATTCTACACACATCCTCCAACATTTACATGAAAATATACACTAATTATGCATTTACAGCAAACTAAACACCAAGTGGGTGGGTAATATTTACATGAAAACAAGTGTGCGGTCGTTGACTAATATTTACCAGAAAACAGGCCATTGTATTTTGGTTTTTGTTTTTTTTTAAATTTGAAGCATTCTACAACATTAATTTTTTAAATTACACAATCTCCAGCATTACTTATTGTGATATTACAGCTAGTACTAGCAAAAAGCTGAGAAGTAGTATTACTACTTCTAACACATTTTGCTGCTGGAGCAAAAATAAAACAATAGATCCTTTCAATCCGCGCCACGTGGGTGAAAATTCTACTACTGCATTCTCTACACCACAGTCTAGACATTTTAAAATTAAATTCTGAGCTTGTAATGCAGAAATATGCTGCTCTGGACGAAAGAAACTAGCACTGGAAGCCATATTTGTTGATAAACAAAAGCCTAGCGACGATAAACTTTGAAAAACTTGCGTAAAATGTAACACAGAATCGCTCTACAGAATCGATCTGTTTCTCAAACCACGTGCAAATGAAGGCCGGAAGGAAGTCAACTGCTGGTTTTAAGATACTTTGATTATTTTCAAAATTAAAGAGCTACAAACCATCATCGCACTGCGCGTCTGTAAATCTATTGTAACAGGGATACAGCCACGCAGGACGCGTGCCAAAGGAGACAAAGAGTTAATCTCGTAAAGGTTTGAATGAATAAAATGTAAATTGTGATGTTACAACTGTGTGCTCCATTTTTGTAACAGAATTCAGTTCTGTGTATACGAAGCCACAGCCAAGTTCAGTGCTAAAAAATGTTTTGCAGTTTGTTTTTTTTTTTTCAGTTTCACAAGTGATTATATTGGGTTTTTTTTGGGGGGTCATTTTTAATGTTACATGTTCTTCAGGAACTGAAGAAGATGACCCATTGGCATTTCTGAGGTTACAGCCTCAGTTTCAAAGAATGCGCCAGGCTATTCAGGAGAATCCTCAACTTCTGCCTGTCCTGTTACAACAGATCGGTCAGAACAACCCACCTTTACTACAGGTAATGCCTACATGTAATCTCTGCCTACGTTGTGCTGTTGTGTTCACTCCTGGACATTGCTTCTTACAGGTCACAGTTAAGTGTTGCACCCTGTTTTTAATCTAATTTTTTCCGTTCCTGTTTGTTGTATGGCATTCTTGTGAATTTATGTTTTATCTTCTTTCTTCGTTTCTTTGTCCTGTGTGTTTTTGTAAGATTAAAGTGTAAACTATAACATTATGACTGTGTGCTCATTAAGTAATAAAGCTGTTCATAATTTTGTTTTAGATAGTTTCAATATTTTGTTATCACAGCTTTACTCCAGTGGCTTCATGTTGAGATTTATGTATTATACCCAGATTGTTTGTTAACTTGGAAAATTTTTTTTTGGTCATCCTGAAATTGAAACTTTTCTTTCATGCAGATATTTCTGATTTGAAACCTTACTTTTAAGTGATTTTGATGACAAACTTTTGGGATTTTCAGGACAAACTTTTGGGATTATTATGACAGATAAAAGAGATAACGCATGCAGTAAAACTGGTTCTAGTAATAAAGGCAAATAGAGGCATATGGTATATTTTACAAAGCAACAGAGGGAGTGAGGATAGTGAGAAAAAAAACAAATAGCAGAAAGTATGAGAGTAAGATGAGAATGTATAAATGGAAAAACTTAACTCTGTGGCATCCCTCCTTGTACAGAATACACCAGAATGGATCTGTACAAGGAGGGATCCCACAAAACTAAGTTTTTCCATTTTCTTCTAGTTATATGTTGTGTTGTGTTTGTGTATATAATCCTTGAAAAAGGCTCATGCTGAATTATTGGATGTTGTATGCTTTTCATTTATACATTCGCATCTTACTCTCATACTTTCTGCTATTTGTTTTTTCTCACTATCCTCACTCCCTCTTTCGCTGTGTAAAACTGGACCATACACCTCTGTTTGCCTGGAGTATTATGACAAACTTGACCTCATCTGCATATCAAGTATGTCACTGATTGTGTTCACCATTACCGCTTGCAGATGATCAGCCAAAATCAAGAGCGCTTTGTGCAGATGTTAAATGAGCCAGACAATAGCTCGGACCAGGAAGGAGTGGAAGGAGGCCACCTTTCACCTGGATCTGGGTATATCACAGTCACTCAGGATGAGAAGCAAGCAATTGACAGGGTAAGCTACTCTCTTTCATTATTTTTTGAGATAATGTGCTAATCTCATGGAAATGAAATGAGCTTTTGTTAATCCTTCTTTGTAATTTCTAAGTCTTCTGATTTTATCCTTTGATTTCCTGTGTGCATTAGTAAAAGTGTTGTTTACTAATCAAATCAGTTAGATGATTCTAAACTGAATCAGTAAAAATTATGGTTTTTTTTTTAGACATACCCAAGCCATTCTTCATGTATGCTGAAAAAAAAAATCATGCTTCTCTGAATGTATCACTTTGCTTTCTAATACATATAAACAGATCAATTTTTGTGTATCAATTTTGATGTGGATCTACTGCCCAGGTCATGAGGAGTTAAAGGCAGTGAGAAAGCTGACAAGCTGGCAGGGACATCAATTCAGGTTGTCCTAAGAATGGACATGGAAGAGATGGCAAGAGCCATCGGGTTGAATGACAACCAGGAGGACGATTAAGGTGGGAAAGGAGAGGGGAAGTGGATGTTTTTTTATTGAACGAAGTGGTTTAGAGCACATTACCCACACCCAGCGTGTGACCGGCTCATCAGCAGGCACACGTTTCAGTGAGGGTTGGAACAGAAGGCGGAGCATGCATGGGAATGCCTGGAGTGTGGGGATGTCAGTCTCTGATTACAAATGAGTTTTGTTTTTCTAAATATGTCAGTCAGTCATTCTTAAATTCATCATCATTCATTTGCATGTCCCTTGCAGAACTTTGCCTCCCTAACAGCACTCCTGTAGGCCTCTTGGTTGTGAGCAAGATGGCCTGCTGCTGATGCATCCATTTGCATATCATCAACAGTGTCTTGCAGCCATCTTCGCCTTGGTCTTCCTCTCTTTCTTTTTCCCATTATGTACCCTTCCAAGATAGTTTTCTCTAGATTATCATGACGTTTAATGTGTCAAAAATATTTAAGTTTTCTCTCCTTAATCCTCTTTTCTAGCCAGCCTTCTTCAGTATTAAGTTCTTGTAATTTAAATTCTTAAATTACATTATGAAAATTCTTGTTTTTTTTTTTTAAATTTAAATTTGTATTAATTGTACTTTGTTTCCTCCACAGTTGAAGGCGCTTGGTTTTCCTGAAGCTATGTGTATCCAAGCTTATTTTGCCTGTGATAAAAATGAGGACCTAGCTGCCAATTTTTTATTGTCACAGAACTTTGATGATGATGAGCTGCCAAGTTGATTCTGTTGTTTCACATTTTCCATTTTTACGCTCACCGTTTGTAGTTATGATTTGTTTTTTGTTCGAAACGCTAGTGAGCCTTGCAGGAGTGCTACTTTGAGAGTTGACAGAGGTACCTGGATTATTAGCAAGCTCGTTTGAAGTTTATGAGATAACTGCGTTGTTAGTAGGTTGATTTGAGATGGCAGTATAACATTGTTATGAGCTAGTTCAATGAAGGCTTCAGCATAACTGTGCTGTTGGTAAGTTTGGTTTTAGTTGCAAGATGACTATGTTATCAGTACGGTTATTTGATGTCATGGCATAATATTGGTCAGTTGGTTCAGTTCAAGTTCATAACCACTTGTGATATTCAGCCATTAAAAAAACAAAAAAAAAACATGATTGCATTGCAGTGTGCAGTCTTTGGCCTTGTTTCAGTCTCAGTTGATACATACACAGCCTCTAGTGACTCAGTTTAGCCAGTTGTTCCAAGTCTTTGTGGCTCATAGGCATCATTCTGATGGATGCCTCGGTTTATTCCTCATGGCCTCATTTTGCTGTTTAAATCTGCCATTTAATAGTAGCTTGGGGATCCAGTTGTCATGCATTCTTGCCACATGTCTAAACCATCTTAACCTTCTGCTGTTAAGTATTGTCACTTCCATAGATGGAAGCTTAGCTTGCCACAGAACCTCATGGCCAGTTATTTGGAGCTTAGCGTGCCACAGAACCTCATGGCCGGCTATTGGAAGCTTAGTACACCACAGAGCCTCATGGCCGGTTATGGGAAGCTTAGCGCACCACAGAACCTCATGGCCAGTTATTGGAAGCTTAGCGCACCACAGAACCTCAGTGCCGGTTAATTTATCTTGCCACTTATTTTCATTATTTTACGAAGGCAGCAGAGATGGAAACTGTTAGTTTTTTTCTCATGCCTTGAACATGTTGTCCACATTTCAGATTCATATAAGAAAGTGCTGAGCACACAAGCCTGATAAATCAGAGCTTTTTCTTCGGTGTTGATCTCCTGTTGTTGCATGCCCTTGTCCTTAGTTTGCCTGATGTGGCAGCAGCTATCTTTCCTATCTGTGTGTTCATTACCCAGTCCTCCATCTAGAGAAGACATGGCAATAACTGAAAAGTATATAAAAAAGTGTTTTACTAACTATTAACCTTCAGTCCACCAGACTGGCTCTTCAGTCATATAACCTTCAGTCCACCAGACTGACTCTTCAGTCATATAACCTTCAGCTCACCAGGCTGGTTCTTCAGTCATGTAACCTTCAGTCCACCAGGCTGGCTTTCAGTCATATAACCTTCAGCTCACCAGGCTGGCTGTTCAGTCATATAACCTTCAGCCCACCAGGCTGGTTCTTCAGTCATATAACCTTCAGTCCACCAGGCTGGCTGTTCAGTCATATAACCTTCAGTCCATGAGATTGGCTCTTCACTCATATAACCTTCAGTCCACTAGACTGGCTGTTCAGTCATATAACCTTCAGTCCACTAGACTGGCTGTTCAGTCATATAACCTTCATCCCACCAGGCTGGCTGTTCAGTCATATAACCTTCAGTCCACCAGGCTGGTTCTTCAGTCATATAACCTTCAGTCCACCAGGCTGGCTGTTCAGTCATATAACCTTCAGTCCATGAGATTGGCTCTTCACTCATATAACCTTCAGTCCACTAGACTGGCTCTTCACTCATATAACCTTCAGTCCACTAGACTGGCTGTTCAGTCATATAACCTTCAGTCCACCAGGCTGGTTCTTCAGTCATATAACCTTCAGCCCACCAGGCTGGTTCTTCAGTCATATAACCTTCAGTCCACCAGGCTGGTTCTTCAGTCATATAACCTTCAGTCCACCAGGCTGGTTCTTCAGTCATATAACCTTCAGCCCACCAGGCTGGTTCTTCAGTCATATAACCTTCAGTCCACCAGGCTGGTTCTTCAGTCATATAACCTTCAGCCCACCAGGCTGGCTGTTCAGTCATATAACCTTCAGCCCACCAGGCTGGTTCTTCAGTCATATAACCTTCAGCCCACCAGGCTGGTTCTTCAGTCATATAACCTTCAGCCCACCAGGCTGGTTCTTCAGTCATATAACCTTCAGCCCACCAGGCTGGCTGTTTAGTCATATAACCTTCAGCCCACCAGGCTGGCTGTTCAGTCATATAACCTTCAGTCCATGAGATTGGCTCTTCACTCATATAACCTTCAGTCCACCAGACTGGCTGTTCAGTCATATAACCTTCAGTCCACCAGACTGGCTCTTCAGTCATATAACCTTCAGTCCACGAGATTGGCTCTTCAGCCATATAACCTTCAGTCCATGAGACTGACTCTTCAGTCATATAACCTTCAGTCCATGATATTGGCTCTTCAGTCAGATTCATTCATTTATTAACAGAAAATGGCTAACTATTGCAGTAATGATAAATACTTATGTGTATTTCTGTATCCACCACATACATAGTCTTTGTGCTGTTAAAGCTATTTGTATGGAGTTAACACATGTGTTGGTGCTGTTGTTAAAGCTATTTGTATGGAGTTAGCACATGTATTGGTGCTGTTGTTAAAGCTATTTGTATGGAGTTAACACATGTGTTGGTGCTGTTGTTAAAGCTATTTGTATGGAGTTAACACATGTGTTGGTGCTGTTGTTAAAGCTATTTGTATGGAGTTAACACATATGTTGGTGCTGTTGTTAAAGCTATTTGTATGGAGTTAACACATGTGTTGGTGCTGTTGTTAAAGCTATTTGTGTGGATTTAACACATGTGTTGGTGCTATTGTTACAGCTGTTTGTGTGCCATTAACACATGTCTTGGTTCATATGAGTCTGTAAATGTTTCTTCATAAAAAAATGTCAGTGATAAGTTTTGAACCATTTCAGATTGCTAGTTGTAAAGTTTTAAAGTCTTAGTTTGATTTTAAACACAAATATATTATTGATCATGTCAGTCTCTTTGGTCTCATGTTCTAAATTTCTGTTTATATTTTATCAGTTTTGTTTTCAATTAAATTTTTTTACATTTTACAGCGTGTGTCAGATCTCTGTAAGAATAGTTATGTGAAGCAATTGCTCTGTTAACTAAATGTTAACTGTTAACATAATTGTTTATGTGTGGCAGAAGTTTGTAAGTGCCAAAATGTATATCACTTCATAATTTTGTAAAACTTTCCTGTGGTATGATCAGACATATTTCCAGTGTGCCTTCATATGAAGTTGTATGATGATTTTGTGTTTATATATGTATCAAACAGGGATATCGTTATGTGATAGAAAAAGAGTAAAAGGTCAGTGACAAACTTATGTAATATGAGAGTAAGTACTGCTGATGTGTTGAGCTGTTACTTATATTCGGTTTCTTTTTTCCATATTTTCATTGCAATAATACAGTAATTCAGAAATGTTTCTTGGCCTTTGTTTAATGGTTTAAACATTTATGTCATTTAATGATTCAGCAGGTTAGTTTGCCTGTTGGCCTGTAACCTCCACCACATCACACAGTGAGAGTAGGAGAAGAGTTTAACTCTTTCCGTGCTGGAGAAGAAGCACGGGCGTGTTCTGGAGTGCGAGAGTAAAAACGCGGGTCTTGATATGTTAGGGGGTCTAGTTGTAAAATGGAATGGAAAACAGTATTTCCATGTACTTCCGTATACTTAATATGTTTCAAAGTATAGCTAAATGAATGAAAATTTCATAAATGCAGAGTTTTTTTAGGAAAAAAGAAGTAATGTGATGTTTTTAGACACTGATTGTGGCCAGCTCACCATCGGCTAGGTCTAGATCCGAGCTACTTACCATCTGAGATGTGTAGATCTACTTGTCGATCTCGTATTCTGATTCTATGTTGCATTCTCGCTAAATAATGTCTGAAATAACTCCTAACTACTTATCCAGTCGTCTAAATATATCTAGATCTACGTAGAAAACATTCAAGAGCAGCGGGGTCGCCATAGGCTATGTCCATACCCCTATCTACATCGTCAAAAATTGAAAAATTTCCATGCTTCTCGTCCTTTTTCTCGCTCGGCATCGCTCGTAACTAGGCACGCATTCGCCATTTTGAAAGTGTCACCGGAATCGCGGACGAAATATGTACAATGTAAATGTTACACCGCTTGTTTTAATGAAACAAACAATTGTCAAGATCCTGACCATACGGTCGCAACGGGAAAACCGGAAGTGTCAGTATTCTGATCGCAAGCTCGGGAAGAGTTAACAGATTGTTTTACTGGCTACATCACACAGTGAGAGTAGGGGAAGAGTTTAACAGATTGTTTTATTGGCTGCATCACACAGTGAGAGTAGGGGAAGAGTTTAACAGATTGTTTTATTGGCTGCATCACACAGTGAGAGTAGGGGAAGAGTTTAACAGATTGTTTTATCACACAGTGAGAGTTGGGGAAGAGTTTAACAGATTGTTTTATCACACAGTGAGAGTTGGGGAAGAGTTTAACAGATTGTTTTATCACACAATGAGAGTTGGGGAAGAGTTTAACAGATTGTTTTATTGACTGCACAAGCACATAATTAGTGGAAGTTAGGCCAGGTAAGCACTCAGGTAGTGGAAGTTACACCAGGCAAACACATACATAGAAGTTAGGCCAGGTAAGAACACATGTAGTGAAAGTTAGACAAGATAAGCACATAGGTAGTACCAAATATTATAATTTGATTGCAGGCAAACCTGACTAGGTTGGGTCTGAAGATCATGTCTAACAGGTATGAAAGTCAAATGTCAGGTAGTCATCCAGAATGACATTTAATAACACACTATTTGCATGACAAATTATAAAAACATACATTTCTCTATTTTAAAACAATGAAACAGATTCTATCCACTCTAAAACTGTGTACATGATATTGGCATACTGAACACGGATAATGTAAGCCATACTCTCATAACTAGGCATCGTAACTCACTACCAGCTTATCAGCACATTAATCTTTATACTGAAACCGAGCTTTATTTACATTTAATTTGGTGCTCCCAATGAAAATATGTTTCATATTACGTGGATTAACAGATCGTGTGGTTGAGACCATAAATCTATTCAGTCACTCATTCATGGCTAATACCACATATAAATAAATAATTGGCTTGCTCTTTGTATGCCATATCTGCAGCATCCAAACCTTCATGCTCGCCCAAAATATGGTGTCAAAGCAAACATATAATATTCAGAGATCAAAAGCATCATTACAAAGTGGCAAAAATGACAATCCATTTTGAGAGAAACAATGTAACACAGACACATACAGAACAAACATATGAAAACATCTGACAAACATCATGTTCTGTTACACGTAGTTACCATATGCAGCCTGTGTTTTCAGAACAAATTATTTCAAGATTTAACATGCCCTTCAGTTACGTCCTTAGTTTTTTTTTGACAGCATTCTCATGATTTCTCTTGAACTCTTTCACCAGTGAGCTTGTTTGTGAAGAGACAGGTGAATAGGCTAGGGGAGTAGTTAGGATAATCATGACAATTTTGTGACTGAGGCTTAGCGTACTTTTCCAAACCAGCAGAAATCCTTTCCCATAAAGATTTTCCTCTGTCCAAACTTCCATTTCTAAAACAGTCTGTAGTGCAGCATACATCTATAAAGCTTTAGTTCTGATTTCTTTCATTTATATTATAACAGAGTTGCACCATTTTACAAGCACTACACAATGCTAACCTGCCACATGCATTCACAGTGAACTGCAGTCCTAGATTCAATGAAATAATCAAGCATTTCTGTGGGTAACAAAACAACAGAGGGTGACACAAATATATTCACAACCTTGTAAAAAACATCACAGTGAGTGGGGAAGGACAAATGATAACAGAGTTATGAGACAAAACTAATGCTGACTCTGCCATAATTGCTAAAAACAACAGCAACAGTTCCTCATGATAAAATGTTGCTATCTCTTCGTATTTTTACAATGCTTTAAGCACATGTTTGAACTAACCACTTACTGAAATCTGGGCATGCTTATGTTCAGCTGAAACAAAACAAAATTTATCAAAAGAAAGTGAATTTTGCCAAAGTCAGACTGGATAACCTATATTTCCCATGAACCAATGTGTGTGTTTACAGGTTGGTTGTTTGGTTGGTATTACAGCAAATTTATGTTGCTACAGTGTGACAGCTGTGATAAAGATCTTCAACTGCGAGCATCACAGTAGATGAGGCAAGGCCTAATGTGCTTTCTTTAACTTCATTCTGCTCTAGAAGCAAGCTTCTCAGCTGACCCCACATTTTTCCACTGCTGCCATCTACTGGCCAAAACGATGCCATCTCTAATATTAACATTCCATCATTTCACCAGTAATTAATTATTACCACCTGTTGGTCAAATTAATGTAAAGATGAGGCTGCTTTGCCAGCTCTTGCTAATGTTATGGCCCCTCTGTCTCACACAGAAGAAAATACATCTTTTTCTTCAGAGACTTTGATGAGGAAAGTCAAGTCTTAACTCTAACCTACTAAACACCAATCATGGCACAGGAACATTTTTAGTAATAAAAATCACTGGCACTGTGTTTTATAAGGAAATGATGTAATGCCTATTTTTAACATTTGCAACAGTTTTTAAAATTGTGAACTCCAGGCTATAAAACAAAACCATATGACTACAGTAATTTTATTTTTTTTTAAGTAATCTGAATGGCTTATGATTGGTTAAGAGTTAAAATATTTAAAATACATGGGCAGCTACAAACTTGATTTCTGCAAATTTAAAATAAAATGTTCAACTGATGAATTTCATTGCTAATGAAACACTTTCATGCAAATTTTGTAGGATTTTTTTAAAGAATAAAACACAATAGGATTTTTTAAAGAATAAACATCTCTCATGTTCAGCAAGAAATTGGGTGAATTAGACATTTCTTTTGTTGGTGAAGTTTATGACATAGTTCACGCTATTTATGAAATGTTAATAACAGTATGATTTTGTTTAAAAAATACTCAAAAGATGCGACAGCACATAATGTGGCCACTTAGACATTTTTACATCTGGTAAAGTCAATAGACTCTTGAAAACAAACGCCTAAGGAAAATACTCGGTATAAAGTGGAACGAATTCACGAACAGCGCGGAGATAAAGAAGATGAGTGAACAACAACCTGTCTCATGGGTGATCAGAAAAAAGAAGATGGACATATGTCGGTCATGTGATGAGAAGAAAAACAATCAGAGAATCCCCAAACAAGCTATCAAATGGAACACAACAGGCGAAGAAAAAGAGGTCAGCCACATGCAACTCTAAAGAGGACATTGTTAAGAGAGGCCAAATTAGTAGGCATAAAATCCTTTGATGAGGTTGAAAAGCTTGCTGAAAACAGGAAAACTTAGTGAACTACCAAGCGAGCCCTGTGTGACGTTTAGTGGCATGAGAAGGATGAAGATGTAAGAAAGTCAATTTGTCCAGAATTTGATTGTAGTGATTATCTAAAAACTGTGATGGAGTTTGTTGAAAAAATTATTTTTATGGATTCTGTTTGTTTTTGTTGGAGAGTTATTTATCTGATATAAAAAAATCAGAGAGGGGTTTACAAATTTCTCTGTAATTTATGTAGCTAAATGTTATCTGAAAGTTGTTTAGAATGTTATCTGAAAGTTGTTTAGAATGTTATCTGAAAGTTGTTTAGAAAGTTATCTGAAAGTTGTTTAGAAAGTTATCTGAAAGTTGTTTAGAAAGTTATCTGAAAGTTATTTAGAATGTAATCTGAAAGTTGTTTAGAAAGTTATCTGAAAGTTGTATGTTAGAAAGTGAATCTCAAAGATTTTTCAAAAAAGTCTAAGTGCCAAGCCGCATGGCGTAGGTGATCTCCACAATTCCCTGTCTTTTGCATTTATTATGAGATCCGCTAGTGACTTTCTTCCTAGCCACATTGACAGCCCATCCAGTAACTTCTCTCTCTGTCTTCCTCTGTCTCTTCTTTCCCTCAATTTTTCCAGTTGCCACAGTGTGTTCCAATTTTCCTCTTCTTAGGAAATACCCTATAAATCTCGCTTGTCTGCATCTGATCTTTGCTATAATTTGCTTTTTAACTCCAGCCTCTCTTAAGACTTCTTCACTCGTTTTCTTGGCTGTCCATGGTACCTTCAACGTCCTTCTTATAAACCATATCTCCACGGCCTCCATTTCTCGCTGTACTCTTTTATTCTTCTTGTTGTCATATGTTGAAAATAACACAATGTTATGTACTGAATGTTATCATAAAATTGTATGTTAATAAGCTGAGAAACAATGTTACACATCATAAAGAATATTTTTTTAAAAATCATGTGAAAGCTGTGTTTTAAGTCATGATTAAAAACAGCAGTCTGAAAACTGTTATATTTGTGAGAATTTCATATCAAAAAGTTATCTGAATTTTTTTTTTCCAAAAATTTTCTGAATAGTGTACATTCAATGTTAGTTATGTTAAAAAAAGAGTAACTTAAAAATGTCTATATCAAAATATTTCTCACCTGTTTTGTGTCCTGTAAGAGACACTGAGAAAAAATTAAATAAAAAAATAGAAAAAAAAAGACATACATGAGTGCTCTGATCATATAAGAATTAATTTAAAACATACTGTGGAATTTACAGAAAGATATGAATTATTCAAAATAGTTTTTTTTATTTTCAGTTAAATATGTAAAAACATAAAATAATCTTCAGTTTTTATGTATTTTATTTAGCGAAAAGCAATCTGTTTGGTGAGCACAAACTGGCAATTTATATTTTGGTGAAATCTAAATTTAAAAATTTCACAATAATAGTTTAGATAATGTTCATGATATCAAATATTGTTCAGAAAAACAGGTGAATGTTTTACTATATATAATTGTTTAAATCTTCACTAAATATAATAGTTAAGATAATAATTTATTTTTTCACTAAATATAATAGTTAGAAAAACAGTTCATGTAATAGTTTAGATAACAATTTATCACTAAATGTAAAAGTTTAGGTAACAGTTTGTCATGTCATAGTTCATTATTCGACTTAATGACAGTTCATGGACAGACTTTAGCATTTATGGCCAGAGATGAAATCCCTCCAGACAGCTCATGAGTCTTGATAGTGTCATACTCATATTTCGTGTTATACTTTTTGGTGTCACACTCTTACTCATAATGGTGTCATACTCTTCTGGTGTCATTTCTCTATCTCCTGGAGAGATTGGATGCTCAGTATCTGAATATTTGTCTGCATGGCTAGGCACTCCAGAAAACACTTAATACACAATGAAAATGCGATACTCAGATAAAAATTGCACCCATGATTATGGAATTTTGCTTGAAAATGTCAAAATAATGATAATATGCATTATAAAATTCAGAACAGATTCTGATTTAGCAATCAGTGCTTACAAGTTCATTACATAATTCAGATTCTGATCATTCATCCAGAACACACAAAAAATAAAAAACAGAATGAAAGTATTATACAACATACATTATCACACATTATTCATTCTGCAGAGATTTATGTAATATTTATCAAAATTATCTGCAGTCACATGTATCTATACACTCTAAACCATGGAACATTTACAAAACATGCCATTTTGTTATTGTTGATAGCATACTTAAAGAAAAGGAGCATGAAATGTGACATTCTCAGCTAAATGTCTTTGTCATCATCCATGCTGAAGATGTCTGGCCAAGAGAAACACATCTCTTTTAAAAAAAATGAAATTCATTATGTCCTTAAAAAAGAAATAAAACAAGCTGTAATTCATATTGACATAATATTAACTATTGGTGTACATAATACAATACATGAGTGACATGTCAATTAGTGTAAGATAAATCGTTGTTGGAACTCTTCTGCAACAAGTATTATGAAAGGATGAGAAAACAGCTCAATCACAAATTGCTAGGATGTGTACACAGATATCTGCTTTACTTTGTCCTAAAACACAAATTATCTGTAAAATTGCTGGGATGTGTACACAGATATCTGCTTTACTTAATCCTAAAACACAAATTATCTGTAAAATTGCTGGGATGTGTACACAGATATCTGCTTTACTTCATCCTAAAACACAAATTATCTGTAAAATTGCTGGGATGTGTACACAGATATCTGCTTTACTTCATCCTAAAACACAAATTATCTGTAAAATTGTTGTTATAGGATTTATTTTTCATACCCCCACAGCTGTAGTTAATTATGTTGAAAAATGTTCGCTAATACACAGAAAAACTTACATTTGACATATTATGAGTGTCATCCCTCCATGCTTGTTCAGAGAAAGATAGAACTATATAGAAGAAGTACCTGTTATATACACCTTGTAGTTGTTACTTGTTTTAGATTATTAGCAGTCTTTAGCAAAACAGGCAACCATATTAACATCAAGTAAAGACCAAAAAGAAAGATGGGCTGAACACTTCCAAGAAATACTTAATCAACCACACGTAAATGAATTAATAAACCTTGAAACCAATTCACCAGTTCCACAGCCAAATGTCAACTTAGATGAAATTACACTGAATGAAATTGAAACGGCAGTGAATCTGACGGCTAACAACAAAGTTTCAGGTGAAGATGAAATAACAGTCAAGATGTTAAAAGCTATTAACAGTGACAACATGAGCCAGCTACAAAGAATGTTTAGTAAAATTTGGAAAGAAGAAAAAGTTCATTCTAAATGGTAAAAAGGGAATCATTGTTAAAATACCCAAAAAAGGCAACCTCAGTGACTGCAATAACTGGAGGGGTGTAACTTTACTATCAGTTGTGTCAAAGGTGTTTTGTAAAGTGATTCTGAATAGAATTAAGGATGTAGTGGATACTGCAATGAGAGAAGAACAGGCAGGATTTCGAAAAGGGAGAAGCTGTCTCGACCAGATCTTTACTCTAAGAATAATACTTGAAGAACATATTGAAAAACAGAAACCATTAATCCGAACTTTATAGACTTTAAAATGGCATTTGATAGCTTACACAGAGATTCATTGTGGAGAATTTTAAGACTTTATGGAATACCACCTAAAATTGTCAGTATCATCAGAGATCTCTACAATGGATATGTTTGTGCAGTCAACACAGAAGAAGGAATGAGCAAATGGTTTCGGATTGAAACAGGTGTGAAACAAGGATGTATATTATCTCCATTGGTTTTTGGAATTGCCATAGACTTTATAATGAAAAGATGCTGTACAGGTAAAACCAGCATTGACTGGGTACATGGGACCCAAATAGAAGATCTTGATTTTGTTGATGACATAACTCTTATCAGTGACAATGTGAAATCGATACAGGAAAAAACAGATTCCCTGTCTTCCTTGGCTAGCAAAATAGGTCTTGAAATTAACAAAGACAAAACAAAAATAAAATCAGTCTCCCTTATGTACTTCATACCACAACATTTGCACATAATAGCATAAATAACATTGTGTGAAGTGCAGGAGACTGGTTTACGTTTAGGAGATCGTTTTCGCCAACATTTTAATGATATTTCTAAGACGGCCTGGACACCTGTGGCTAAACATTTTTGCCTTAGCAACCACAGGGGAAAACAGGACATTTCTGTTACTGCGATCCACTCTTGTTCTGCTAATGTACGATCTCGGAGGGTCCTAGAACAACGACTTATTTTCCAGGATGGCTGTCTCCACCCAGCTGGAACTAACAATGCCTTCAGCTTTCTGTAACTTCTTTAGTTTTCGACTCCCCCTTTTTTTTTACTCTGCTTTCTTTCTCCTATTTACCCCTCCCTACCACTACCCTCTTTTCTTCTCTGGCAACATACTGGTGTTTATAGGGTCTTGTCCTATTCACTAGTTTCATATTTTCTCCCCGCAGGTGTTTATGTTCTTCATTCATTATCTCTCTGCTTCCCCTTTCCAACCCCCGACACCTTCTCCTCTAGCAACTATCATGTTTCTATTGCCTCCCCCCTTCAACCACCTGTTTTCCTCCTCTCTCTCTCCACTTCTTCTTTATGATTGGTTCTATCGGCTTATCCTTTGTGTGGCCCACGTGAACTCTATGCATCTTCTAGTAGACATGCATTTCTCTGTTTCCTACTTCTGGAGGAGGCCATATTAAGATAAGTTCTTCATTTAGCTATTTGTTTTTTGTCTCGTTTGTGCATGCAATCCTCAAAAAAGGCTCACGCCGAAATATCAGATGTTATATGTTTTTCATTTATACATTCTCATTCTTTCTATTCATTTTTTCTCACTTTACTCACTCCCTCTGCCATTTTGTAAAACTACACCATACACTTCTATCTACCTTTATTATTTAAACCAGTTTTACTGCAGTCGCCATCACTTTTATCTGTGGATAACAGCACTTGAAGAGTATTTCAGAGAACTGCACTTTGTATTAACTCTTTACTATCCTTTGTGTAAAATTTCTTATAGAAACCAATTTTGTCATTTTAGTCCAGCAAAATAGTTCTCTTAAACAAGTTGTTTATTTCAAATGTAAAAACATTTTATTAATTATATGCAAAGAAAAGCTAACTATCAGCTCACTTATTATCTTTCAGTTAGTGACTGATTCAGAGAGGTGTTATTTTAGGGGTGTAAAATAACAGATCAGTGGAACAAACTGGCAATAAAACTGTGCTACATTGTAAGACCCTACTTTGTTTTAAAAAATAGGACAGGAAAGTGTTAAGTATTGAAGTGAATTTTGTATTTAAAACTTGAAACTTCTAAATTACAATCTTTGACTTAGCATTACCAATTAATCTGAAATTTAAAAAAAAAACTTGAAGTAAGAATTTTACTGAATTGTTAAGATAAAGAAGAACTTAGACAAACATATAGTCAGTAGAAAACTTAAGGGAAAAAAAAAGAAAGAGAGACAAAGAAAAAATATTTTATGAGACAAGAATCTATTGGGGTGACAAAACAGAATCATAAATGCCTGTTACCTCAGCATGCAGAAGTGGATTACCATTAGGCCGAACATGTCTGGGTGCCTAAAAGGACAGAAGTCCCATCGTCAAGGAAAAAAAAAACTCTGCAAAACATAGATTATGTTTCACATAACAGTCATTTATAACTGTTATTACTGTACTAGCATGTTATGTTATCCAAAAAGAGAATGACATATTAGCTGTATGTAGTTTGTGCAATACAAAATCAAGCTGTAATAGCAGAGGTCACAGTTGGAAAGGAATTGGGTCATGCGGCAGAAGGTGGAATGCTTAGGTTCAAGGAAGTGGTAACTTTTGCTAAATTTAGCTTTGGGACCTCCATGGTGTTTAATCTGTGTCTGACAGCTCATAATGAATGAATAAAAGATATATCCACTATCCCAAAATGAAGCATCCACTATTCCAGCATGGGAGCTTTTATGACCACAAAATATTCAATCATGATTTCCAACATGAGCAACTGTCAAAATGCTTGGATTGATTTGTTAGGCCAACTTTTAATCTCTTACAGACTTTGAATTTAATTCAGTCAAATATGTTTTCAAAACTTGTGGCGACATATTGAGAAGCTTATGGGATTTTCAATGATGTAAGCAAGAATATTGAACTGAGCAATACAAGAAGGATAGGATCTAACCAACCAAACAAACAATAGAAATGTTGATGTCAAAAAGTGTAACAATACAAAATAGTGATATCCATGCAAGAAGGAAGGTACGAGTATATAAATTCAGTCACCACAGAACAGCAATAAGAGGAGACAGTAAATACAAGGCTGAAAATAAGTGAAGATTAGAACAGACAGAAGCAGGTTATGACAAGATGAAGAAGATAATAATCAGCAAATGTGACAATAGTTTTAGTGAGAAAAGTATTTTTATAGTGCTAGCAGAGCCAGTACTGATGAGATTTGGACAAGAAACATAAACTGGAAAATCATGAGATTTGGACAAGAAACATAAACCGGAAAATCATGAGATTTAGACAAGAAACATAAACTGGAAATCATGAGATTTGGACAAGAAACATAAACTGGAAACAACTGAGATGTTGTTTTTAAGAAAAATGCAAATCTAATCAGAAAAGCCATAAAAAAGATCTCAGGGAATTTGCACAACATCAGAAAACTAATTTTTACAGCCATGAAGAAAAGGCTGGCAATATTTTTTTTCAGCATGTCAGGAGAAAATCAAAAAGTTAGAGAATCTGTGAGGCACTGGAAAGATCAAAGGAAAAAGAACCACTAGGTGGCTGAGGGAAAAAAAGGTATCTTAATGTTCTCACGAACCAACACACACAAAAAAAAAGTAATGAAAATGACCAGAAATATCAGTACTACCCATCATCAATACCTGCTAGAACACTAGTAAACAGGTAAACAACTGAATTTGTCAAGTGAAGAATCCCTACTTTGCTGCAAACCAGATATTTAACACTAACAGAAGGTATAAACTTACACATCTCAAAGACATGTTTACAGGACATGTTTTTTTTGTCTCATTTCAATATAATTTTAAGCTTTCAACATTTACTGGCTTCTCCAGTTCTTTTAAAATAATTTTGGTGTTGTTTCATGATTCTTTTCATGAAAGCCTGAAGTTATTCAACCTCAGCTATATTTGTTTGCTTCTGTTAGTTCACTGTGATCTGAGCTACTTCAGTTTTGGATGTTTATTATTTATTAGTTTAGTAAACAGGAAACAACGAGCCTAGTGCACAGTAAAGTGACAGAGCACAGTGTTTGGTTTGACAGTAGCAGCTAGGTGGTCGCTTGTCTGACCAGAGTCTGTGGTGAGAGCTATGTTCAATATCTTTATATATATATATTTTTTTCATCTTAAATGCTTTGTATCTTTTTAAACTAACCATACAACACTGTGCTCAATCATTCACTGTTTACTAGGTACGACAACAAAGATGGCACCACATTTTTTTTTCGTACTCCATAGCTGTCAGAATTAGTACATTTTTTTGCGATCCATTAATTCTTTGAGATTTTCAAAATTGTTTCTTTTTTCTTTTTTTTTTTGGCAGTGACACTGTCATATGATCTCACTGAAGGTAATACTATTATTTTAAAAACATTGTTTCTTAGTTCATTGTTCTTATGAACTAATTTTGCTGTTAAAAGCACAGCCCATGCAAACCCAGAAGTTCATAATCAAAAAAGGCCATAGTATTTCTTTTCATATATGTTATTTGCCTGTGAACTGTTATATGATTCTGTACTAAAAAGACTTTGAATTTCTTTGATTTTTTTTTTCTCTTCTTTCCCTATGACTTCAAATATAATAATTTTCACACTGCTAATCTAACTTCTGAGGTATAGTTTAGCTACATGTTGTTATAAAGCATTCGAGTCAGTTCGTCTCAGTAAATTTATTATAAATTCTTTGAACAGCAAGTAAAAGACCAGTTTTCAAAGAAACAGATGTTGTCAGATAGATTATTGAATTTACAATCCTGTCATGTTTGCTCTGGATTTGGGGTCACCATCCCACAGATTATGTAAATCACACAGCTGTGTCTTCAGAAGTGAAATTTGAATTATAGATACAGGAGGCTGTATGTTGCAGTTTTTCATTAGTTTTGACAAAAAGATGAGATGATAAACTACAATGACAAAGGGGAACAAAAATAATCAATATTTCTGCCATAAACCTTCTTCAAAGACAACAGATAAACATGTATAACACAATAACTTATCTGTCATACTTCTGTCAAGGTTGAGAATGAAATGAACTAAACAAATGCTCATCATGTGAAATCTGAATCATTGTAACATACGATGCATTCTGCAACACATTAGGAAAAATTCAAAGTTGTCACACTCGGAGGTGTTAAAAGGCAGCCATGTTTTGTATACAATGAAATGCCCACTATTTTTTAGCATACATTAATAATGAATAAAGAAATTAAAGATTAAAATGTAAAGCCATAAATTAAAGAGTAGCAGAGTAGAGATCAAAGGAAATCAAATTCAGAACTGAAGTCCAATGAATGGGGACAATTAATTTGAAAAAAATCTGAATGAGTTCAGAATCAAATGAGAGTGATTGAAATGTTATGTTTGCCCCCAGAAGACAGTCCTGCTGGAATGTGCAGCAATGAATTTCAATATGATGCTAGAGCATGCCTTTTAGATATTGATGAAATCTGTTAATTGAACATAGACCTATTTCTTGCATGCATGTTATTGCATAACTCTTATAAACTATAGCATAAAGAATGTTCTAAAGTTAGATAAGAAGGACTTCTGTTGCAAAATGAATATTCCATGCTGTTAACATATCAGTTGGGCCAACCACAGCCATATCCATGACATTTCAAGTGTGACCACTCATTTCTGCCATTCTGACACAGATAATTATAAGGTTGTCAAGAATTCCAAGATTTTTCACATACATTTGTCTCCAATTATTTGGTTTAAGTTATTTAACTTCCCTTTGATCTCTTGAACCTCTGCATTCTTCATTTTACTGCTCACAGTCTAACCTTTAACTGAGCCACTCATTCTTAACAAGTGCTTGTGCTCCATGAATGTGCCACTGGGGCAGCAGGGTCTCACTGTGTTAACCTGAATTCAGACTTCTCTGACTGTCCTGCATTCATCTACATGTATTTACACGTTATTGTCCTGTAATTTTCTTTTAAGATGGTTCATTTTTATTCCCAGTCTGAAAACAACTTGGACAGTTTGAAAAATAATTAAATTCTTTTTTGTGTCTTTTTGTTTTGTCTTTTCTGTTATCCTCAAGGGAGACGATGGGGCTTGTTATTTATTTGCTTATCGTTTCTTTTACTGTTTTTTCTGCATATCTATATCTGCCTTAACTTCACACCACCAGTTTTTTAATGCCCTTTTTTTTTGCCTTCAAAGTTCTGGAACAGGCAACCATATAGAACAACAATAAAACAAACAATAAGAATTATTGGTCTAAGGAAATACAGTCAGTCAATAAAAACTAAGTAGAGCAAACAGAATTATGTCTCTGTTTACAGTTTGAATAATATCACAAAATTTGACATATCAAAAAAGTTTAACTTTAATTTATAGGGTTTGTTGTTTCCTGTCTGCAGGTAGCAAGTCAGGAGATAACTTTGGATGCTGCTTAAATAAATACCTAAAACTAGGCTACTATCATTGTCTTGGAGAAGTCCCAAGGATGGCATCTTCACCAGTTGTTTTTGCTACATCATCATGTGAACTATGGCTCAAAAGTCGTGCTGACTGCTGGGATGTGTCCACCGCCTCTGCTGAAATAACTGTGTCAGCAGTTGGAGATTTGGATGTTCCAGTACCTGAAATGTGCCAAAAAAGAAAGCATGAAATATGCTTCTTTTAACAGATCAAGCCTCATTTCTGAAAATAAACTAATGAAATAAAAACCTGAATAAATGAACCAATAGGAAGTTTATCATACATCTAATAGATATAATTTGAGGACCATCTGTATTTAGTTTTAAAATATAGATACAGAGAGGATGAATTTATAAAACCATGACAGGAACATTATTCTAACCTTTGGCTCTCTCTGCAAGAAGAGAGAGAGGAACAGTCTTTTGTACAGTTGCCTTGTGTTAAGTCTACATTGTTATTTAGTTACAGATATACAAATACTATGTGTGAAGTAAATATTTTAATTTCTGTTGTAAAATTTTATAGACAGTACAAAAAAATAATTTATGCACAAGAAATATAAACTAACCAAGTGCACTGTTATTAAAATGAAATTTTGTTAGAAGTTTGCAATCAAATTATCTGAGTAAGATACAGACATCTCATCAAGTTTACTATTCTATCATTTGTTTGGAAAAAGTATTACATGTTTTTTTTTTTAAATTGCATTATGAGGAATATCTCATATTTGTGTAACCATTTATGAACTTCGTTTTTGTTCTAACAAATCATGAACAACAACATTACTGCTGACTTACTAGTGCTACCTTCATAGTCCCAAATCTCAAGGAGGTATCTTAGAACTTCAATATGTTTTTTAAAATCCAGCGCTGGGTTCGGAGTGGAACTTGGGGCGGGGCAAAGCAGGACTGGTCCAAAGCAAATGGCCAGATTGTCTATTGGCATTTTGTTCTTCTCGCTATGGGAGGCAACTCTGCGGAGGTGGTTGAGAAGAAGGGCCATTGTGTCCTGAAAGAGAAATAATTTATAATTAAAAGTAAGAATTTGAAGAGAGAGAGTGATTGATCTTTGATTGACTGATCTTTATTTCGAAAGGGTTAAGAATTGGGCACGCAGGTCCGTCTGACATTCTGCCCTTTATCATACAACTTTCACTCTGTTACAGACATTCTACAAATATGCTGCTCATATACCAAACATAATTAACAATAAAGTAACTACATACACATAAAAATGACTAACTACATACACATATAAATGACTAACTACAGTCACATATAAATGACTAACTACAGTCACATATAAATGACTAACTACATATACATATAAATGACTATAAATGAGAAAGGGGATTTGTATGCTAAATTGTGTATACAAGTATTGTACTGAACACATCTATTGACAAATAGAATCAAGATGAAAAAAACAAAGCCATGTACATATTGACTCTTTCACTCCACTCCAAAACAACACTGGCAAGGTTGATAGATCTGACATGCCAGTGTAAATCAATGCTTGGAATGACATTTAGGCAAAGTCTAAATAAATTGAAAAGTAGCATATTTCTAACCCAATCCATATTTTAAAAACATTTTTTCCAGTTTCTTTCTACCAAAATTTCTCTTCAAAATGTATTCTGGTACATTGTGGAAAAAAATTCAGGAGTAAAAGAGTTAACAATCAATAACTTTTAGAAAGCTTAAAGTTTTCAAATAAAACTAAGTATCACTTCACAGTATTACTGTCCACAACACAAAAAGGAATGGGAAAATTAATTATGTCAGTCCGTAAGAACAGCGAAAAGCAAGACCTCTATCTTAATGCAAAGAAAACTAAATTGATGACAACAGACAAAACAAACAATGCAGCTGAAATATGTACCAATGAGGAAAAACTGGAAGAAGTAGAGAGTTTTGAATATCTTGGATCACTGCTAACTAATAATGGAGATACAATTAGGGAAATTAAAAGGAGGAAATCTATCGCTCTTCAGAAAGTAAAACAACTAAAGAATGTGGAGAGGAACAGACAGAACTAAAAAAATAAGATTTTTAAGGGCATACATCTTTCCCATCGCAACATATGCCTGTGAGACCTGGACACTTAACAAAACAGCTGAGAAAAATATAAATGCCTTTGAATGTAAATGCTACAGAAGAGTTCTTCAAATATCATGGACACAAAAAAAGAACAAATATATCCATACTACAAGACCTAATATTGATGAAGGTTGGCTAGTAAAGAGTATTAAAGAGAGAAAAGTTAAATATTTTGGACACATTAAGCATCATGATAATCTAGAGAAAACTGTCTTGGAAGGATACATAATGGGAAAAAGAAAGAGAAGAAGACCAAGGCAAAGATGGCTGCAAGACATCGTTGATGATCTGCAAATGGATGCATCAGTGGCAGGCCATCTTGCTCACAACCGAGAAGCCTACAGGAGTGCTGTTAGGGAGGCAAAGTTCCACAAGGGACATGCAAATGAATGTATGAATCAGTTCACAAAGTGCAGAAAAGGAGACTATATTTTTTCAAGATTTCTACGTGATGGTACATATGATAACAAGTAAATGAAAAGCAAATAACGATGACACATAATTCTGATCTGTGGTATCATGATGCAATAAATCTTCAATAGTTGTTTCCATTGTCTACAACTTCCTGTGTTTTGTTTAAAATGCAGAATTGGGAGCAGGAGTAGATAAAATAATGACCTGTCATCATTTCCCATGGCCCAGTTGAATACAAGAACATTTACAGGTTTTTGGATTATCAGTTTCACAACTTTTAATTTATTTTATGTAATATTGATAATTTCTTCAAATTTAAATTCTTTAATGTTTTCCAGTAATATTTTCTTAGGTCTTTCAACCTCTGTTTTCCCAAGGTCTTTCATCCTCTGTTTTCCCAAGGTCTTTCATCCTCTGTTTTCCCAAGGTCTTTCATCCTCTGTTTTCCCAAGATCTTTTTCATGTAGATAGATCTTCACAAGGTCATCTGACCTTACAGTGTCGCTACAGTGCAGAAATTTTATAACTTTTATGTCTAAATGTTAGAAAGACTTTATTTTCCTCCACAAGATGTCAGTTTCTGTTAAGTTATTTTTTCTTAGACATGATGTCATGCGGTTTTCATTAAGTCTCCAGTGTTCTATACACATGTCATACAATTTCAATATTTGCAACATTACCTCAATATGATATTCACATAATTCACCACCAAAATCTCATTTTCACTCTTCAGATTTTTCTAAATCAACAGCATCCATGATTCATTATAGAAAAGAGACAGTCAGAAATGTATGGTACAGTTTTACATAAAAACGACAGAAAGAAGTAAAGACGAGAATGAAATGCACTAGAGGAAATGAGATGAGCATGTAGAAATGTTTGTTCATTTTACATTCCATCTCACTGCCTATTGTGCCATTCCTGCTCATCTTTACTTCTTTCTATTTATTTTTTTTTTAGGTAAATCTGTCCCATATACCTCTGACTATCTCTACTCTGCTAGAACCAATTTTCCCATAGTCCTCAGGCGCTATGAATTAATGAGAGAGCCAACTCTTCAGTTATAATTATTGACAACTTATGTAACTGTGCATATTTCTGTACTTCATAAGGGCTTTAATGCTGATAATGCTGCAGTGATCTCTGATTCTCTGGCCACTATGTCAGTTTTCAAACCTGCTAAAATTATCATCTTATAAATATATACTTAAACTGATATACAAAATATTTACTTAAACTGGGTCCTGCACTCAAGTGCTTTTCAATGGACTGCTTATTGAGATTTTTATTTATTCCAAACTTAGCTTTGTTATATAATTCTCTAAATTTGTTTTGTAGCTCTCTGATTCAATTTGTTTATTTTAAAAAATTCATTTGTAGTTTTTGTATTTTTCATTCAACTGTGCTGATTTTTCATTATTTTCTGGGTTATCTTGTCAGGAAGTGAAAAAACATGAACAAGAAGTAGGAATAATATTTGATGAACAAACAGCAAGGACAATTGTAGGATATTTGAACATCTCAGACTGAGTCCTGCTAGCTCAACTGAAAGGATGACCAATAAACATAAATATTATACAAGTGTACGCTCCAACATCTGAAAGTTCTGAAGAAGATGCACAGCTATTTTATAATGACATAGAGACAGCCCTAAAACACACAAAGTCACATCAAGTTACTATAGTGATGGGAGATTTTAATGCCAAAGATGGTAAAGGAAGAACTTCAGACATTGTTGGTGACTATGGACTGGGGGAGAGGAATGACAGAGGTTATCAATTAATTGAATGGGCAAGAATACACAGCATGGTTGTAGGAAACACCTGGTTTATACAACATCCCCGAAGACTGGCAATGTGGTGCAGCCCAGACAAAAAGACTTTTAACCAGATGGACTATGTATTAATCAACAAATGATTCCGGAATATATTACTGACAACAAAAACCATGCCAGGAGCCAACTGCAATAGTGACCATGACCCACTCTGTGGAAAAATTAGAATAAAGCTAAAGAAAGCATACAAAAAAGTGAGAAACATCAAACTGAATACAGAACTTCTTAAAAATGACCAAGAACTGCAAGAATAATACTAAGTTATTATAACAAATAGATACAATGCAATAGCAAAGATAAATAGTATAGATGAACAATGGGCAATTTTAAGAGATTCTATCCACCAAACTGTTAAGGAGATAATACCACCGAAAAAAGAAGCCCCTAAAAATAAATGGATGACAGATGACATCTTAGGACTGATGGACAAAAGGAGGAGGAGTAAAAATAACCAAGAAAAATATAGCAAGATAAATAAAGAAATAAGACGCAAATGCAGAGAAGCAAAAGAAGTGTGGTTAAATGAACAGTGCAGACAAATAGAGGACTCTCATAATAAAGGCAGCAAAAACATGCACAAATGAATTAGTGAACTCACAGACAGATAAACAAAATATACCACAGGATGCCTGAAATCAAAAGAAGGTAAACTGTTAATGGGAAAAGAAGACATTGTGGACAGGTGGACAGAGTATATCGGTGAGCTATACGGAGGAGAAATACCAGAATTAACACCAGATACTGAAAACTGTGATGGACCACCAATACTTGAAGATGAAATCATAGATGCCATCAGACACATAAAGAAAGGAAAAGCCACTGGGTCTGATAATATAACAATAGAAGAAATAGAGGCACTAGAGAAGATAGGAATAAAAATAATAACCAAGTTACTGAATGACATTTACAAAGTGGTTATATGCCCAGTGACTTGCTTAAATCCACCTTAATAGCACTACCAAAGAAATCAGGTGCAAAGGAATGTGATGACCACCGGACTATCAGCCTCTCATGTCACATAACGAAGCTACTTCTGAGAATCATTATGAGAAGAAAATGGAAAAAGATAAAAATGGAAATAGCAGATGAACAGTTTGGATTTGTTGAAGGAAAGGGAACACACAATGCCATTTATGCTTTGCGAACACTAACAGAAAGAGCTTTAGAAGTACAGAAAGATCTCTACTTATGCTTCATTGATTACACCAAAGCAGTCGACAATGTGAAACATAATGAAATTATTAAAATGCCTGAAGACATCAATATAGACGGCAAAGACATGAGGATTGTAAAACATCTATACTGGTAGCAAGAAGCAGCAATTCAAGTTGAAAATAGATCTGGAAAATTTCAACCTATAAAACAAGGGGTGTGATAAGGATGTGTACTATCTCCAGACCTTTTTTTCTCTGTACAGTGAGAATATTCTAAGAACAATCATCACAGAACCAGGCATAAAAATTGGAGGATACAATATTAACAACATTCGTTATGCTGACGACATAATACTGATAGCTGAGAACCAACAAGACCTGCAAAATCTCTTGGATGAAGTCACCAAAGAAAATGAACAGAAAGGCCTTACTTTGAACATCAAAAAGACAGAGACTATGGTTATATCTAAGAAACAGAATCCACCAACATGCAGTATAAAATTAAACGGAACTATTCTAAAGCAGGTGCCGAAATTCGAATACCTTGGAGCAGTAATAACTTCAGATGGGAAATGCAGAACAGAAATTAGGAACAGTATAGGCCAAGTAGAGAATGAAAAACACATTATCTAACACATCCTTATCAATGAATGTTAGAAAATGAGTCCTAAATTGCTATATTGAACCTATCTTGTTATATGGAAGTGAATCATGGACAACAGACAGGTCTGCACAAAAATCATTGGAAGCAGCAGAAATGTGGTTTATTAGAAGAATGTTGCGAATCCCCTGGACAGCAAAAATAACGAATGAAGAATGTATGAGAAGAGCTGGAGAGACAAAAAACTTTGTCAAAATTTATAAAAGAGAGTACTTTCATAGGACATGCAATGAGAAGAGGGGGCATAGAAAATATTATTCATTCATTCATTCATTCCTTTGCATGTCCCTTGCGGAACTTTGCCTCCCAAACAGCACTCCTGTAGGCCTCTCGGTTGTGAGCAAGATGGCCTGCTGCTGCTGCATCCATTTCCAGATCATCAACGATGTCTTGCAGCCATCTTCGTTTCGGTCTTCCTCTTTTTCTTTTTCCCATTATGTATCCTTCCAATACGGTCTTCTCTAAATTATCATGACGTTTAATGTGGCCAAAATATTTAAGTTTTCTCTCTTTAATCCTCTTTACTAGCCAGCCTTCTTCAATATTAAGCTCTTGTAGTATAGATATATTTGTTCTTTTTTGTGTCCACGATATCTGGAGAACTCTTCTATAGCATTTACATTCAAAGGCATTTATGTGCTTCTCAGCTAGAAAATATTATAACAACAGGAAAAATAGAAGGATGAAGATCAAGAGGAATACCAAGAGAAATGATACTGGACAGTCTGACGGGATGGTGTGAGAGGAGATCACCAACTGAGCTGATAGCCTGCATGAAGGACTGCGTACTATGGAGAAGCATAATAGTCAATGCCAATCGGCATGGCACCTGATGATGATGATAATGATATCTTGTCCACAAATCTGAGAAATGAAATTCTTTTTATTTCATTGTATTTTGTTGACTTCCCAAATTTTATGTGGCAAAATGTTCCTCTAGGCTTCGCCACAGTATTTTCTAAACAGTGCCATAACTAACCAGTAAACTGAATCCTCAATACTACTCTTTCTTCATCCATTGCTACAATGGAACTGCCATCTTTGAGTTACTTTAAACAGAGATGTACTTGTTATCTGATTTGTTTTTGTATTTGGCAGAACTGTGAGAAAATTCAAATATTTGTTCTGGAAAGAAAATTTGAATAGTAAAATTCTGAACAGTTGAAAAGATATTTCTCCTGGATTAAAAAAAAATGGCACCAAATTAATGAAATAAGTAATCTGTAATTGCAGACATGCTCAGGCCAAGTCAGCATTCCAGAAAATGAGAAACATCTTGTGCAACAGATCCATATTAGTGGAAAGAAGATTCCAAGTACTTAAATGTTACATCGAGCCAATTTTGTTTTATGGATGTGAAGCATGGTCCATGAATAAGAGAGTACAGCGAGAAATGGAGGCCATGGAAATGTGGTTCATAAGAAGGATGTTGAAGGTACCATGGACAGCTAAGAAAACCAACGAAGATGTCTTAAGAGAGGCTGGAGTTAAAAGGCAAATTACAGCAAAGATCAGAGGCAGACAAGCGAGATTTGTATGACATTTTCTGAGAAAAGGAAAATTGGAACACATTGTGGCAACTGGAAAAATTGAGGGAAGAAGAGACAGAGGAAGACAGAGAGAGAAGTTACTGGATGGGCTGTCGGTGTGGCTAGGAAGAAAGTCACCGGCAGATCTCATAATTAAGTCTCAAGACAGGGAATTGTGGAGAGAAATGATTGCCTGTGAGTCTGTAATTAGCATCTGTTGTCCCTGAAAACTTGTAAACTCTGCAAGACTAACTGAAAAAAATGTAGGGTAAATTTCTAACAAAAAAATTATAGCATTACATTTTTGTTTACTTTTTTTATTGATGAGCCAGTTGCCTGTGGCAGGACACAAACAAAACAATAAGAATACAAAGGTCAAAGTAAAAAAAATGGCATTTTCCTCTTTATACTTGTGTCTCAAACTGTAGAACACATTATCCAGGACTGCCAACTATGAAACACTGACCCAATAAAAGACCAAAGATGCCTAGATTCACTTACAGGAATTTAAAAAAAAAACCAGTCCAATTTATTTAAGAGACTAAACTTCAGATGAGGACTATAAACCCATATGAAGAAGTTCTTATGGATTTAGTATTCTTATTCAAATTCTTATTTGACCACTCAGATAAACAAATTTTCACATTCATTGGAATACTTAGTATTTGGTACAACTTTGGTTTGTACATATTTGTTTTCAAAGTAATCAAGCCCACTTTCTGCTGGAATATATTAATACTTATAGCACTTTCATTGCCTACATTATTTCAAAACCACTTACACAATATTATCATATAAATGTGTATTATTATAAAGTCAGATGTCAAACGCATCAAAATAATAATGTAATTATCATATTTTAATAATTATACCAGTGTTGTCAAAGTGATATGTTATGAATAACTGAAAGAGTAATAATGTGTTTTGTAATCTTCTTCTTCTACGTTCGAGGTTGTTTGTCACTTCAAATCCTGATCCCTGTTGATATGGCAAAGCCTGTAGTCCTCTCCAGATCCTGATAGGAGCCTAAAGCTTTTGCCCCAAGCTTGTGTCCTCTGGCCATGTCTCATGCCTCAGGTAAACATGGTTTGGGCACTCTTGTAGGATATGTTCTGGAGTCTGGACTCCACTGCCATATGGGCACTTTTCTGTGTGAGGCATTTTGAGTTGATGCAGGTGGCTCAATAGTCTGCAGTGGCCTATCCTTAGGTGAAAGAGAATGGTTTGCTGATGTCTTTGTAGTTGGTGTATTGGATCTGGTTCATTGTTGCATTTCAATTTCTTTTTCCATTCAGATCTGCACTGGTTACGGATTATGGTTTTGACCTCTTTGTTGTTTACTGGATGATTTGTTTGATCTTGTTTGCTGCCAGCTTTGACTAGGCTGTCAGCGATTTCATTGCCACCTATTCCACAGAGGGATGGTACCCATTGTAGGGCCATGGTTATTGACAGTGTAAGGTGCTTCAGTTCTGTTATGATTTCCTGTATGTTTGCCTAATGGTTCTTTGTTGATTTTAGAGATTCTAGAAGTGCCCTGCAGTCTATGAAGAAGGCTATTTTGTGTGGTGGGTGCTGGTTTTCTGTTTTAAGTGTTCTGAGGGCTTCAAGGAGGGCTGTTGTTTCTGCCCTGTAGTTTGAGGAAATCTTTCCCATCGCGAAGGCTTTTTTGGCTTGTCTCCCATCTGTGTATCTTATGTTGTGTTTTGTAATGAATTCAGAGAATAGTTTTTGTAGAAAAAATCATCACTGATTTATTCATGTATATAAAATTATTTGGCAATAGTTTTCTTGGCTTAAATACTTGTCTGCTTACCTGGTTGGCTGAGGGAAGGCATTCTAATATACTAAGCATAAGCTTGGCACTGCCTTCAGGATCGCATGGTAGCCGTACGCTCAGGGCATCTAGGAGCATCTGGTACAGAGCATTTGTGAACAGAGGCTCTGGTAGTTCTCTCAGATAATCTTTCAATACACCTGAAATATTTCATACATGAAAGTATTAATATATTAAGATTATCAGTTCATCTAATTAATGCACATTGCTACAAAAGAAAGTTACAATTTCTCACTCATCTGTTGTGGATTCAAGGAAGATCATCCTATATCAACGGTGCTGACTGTTCTGCATGAATATTCTGTTTGGATTTCATGTACTGTTAGGTGAATGTGAAGTGTACTTAGGTGTTTCTTGACTTACAGGCGGATATTCTCCATTTTAAGAGGGAAATCCTCAAACACACATGTCAGGTACCTCATTTTTTGCTGAGTTGATTAGACAAAACTAATAGTCAGTTCCCCATCCTTTATCCCTGGAAGATAGTTCACTGTCACATGATGGCAAGGAACAGAATTTTTTTCTAAAGGGGCATAAATTCTGAAACAAATTTTAAGCCTTTTTCAAAAACTTTTTAAAAAATAATTGTGAAATATGTATTTAAATAAGAGTTCTCCAAATATCGTGGACACAAAAAAGAACAAATATTCTATACTACAAGAGCTTAATATTGAAGAAGGCTGGCTAGTGAAGAGGATTAAAGAGAGAAAACTGAAATATTTTGGACACATTAAACGTCATGATAATTTAGAGAAGACCGTATTGGAAGGATACATAATGGGAAAAAGAAAAAGAGGAAGACCAAGACGAAGATGGCTGCAAGACATCGTTGACGATCTGGAAATGGATGCAACAGCAGCAGGCCATCTTGCTCACAACCGAGAGGCCTACAGGAATGCTGTTTGGGAGGCAAAGTTCCGCAAGGGACATGCAAATGAATGAATGAATGAATGAATGTATTTAAATTAATATATAAAATATTTTTTAAAATGGCAAAGTTTTTTTTAAAATACATGTAATATTAGAAGATAACACAGAAGTCAATGGTTCTAATCTATCAGAGCTGCGTGTATTTGGCAGTCCATTAAATGGATCTGAAGTAAACATGAACAACTCATCCAAGGTATGAGAAGAAAAAACTGAACAGTTTCCATCTTCTCTGCCTTCACAAAGTAATGAATATCAAGCTGCAACAACTTTGAGGTTCTACAGTCTTATAAGCTTCCATGACAACGCAGCAGAAAACTGATATGGAAAGGGCACATAACAAGAATAGTTACAGGCCGTCTCCCCATGAATATTTTAACTGACAAACTTATGGATGGCAGAAAACCACAACATGGACCTAAGCTGAGATATAAAAACATAAGTACTTGTATTTCTTTTACCCTTCAAGAATTTAAAGAATAATTTTTTTTTGAGTACTCATCTAAGATTTTGGAAGTTTTGCAGTTGTTTTGCTCTGTGTGACAGAGTTTTATGTGTTATCAGAGAAAACTGACTGGTTTATCCAGGCCAAGAGAGAGAGAGAGAGAGAGAGAGAGAAGGAGGGAGAGAGGGAGACAGAGAAAGAGAGATACTCTTAGTGCCTAAGCTGCTGAAGGGGCCTGTGGAACTTCCCACCCCCAACCCCCACCCCCACACCCGCCTGCCTTCTTATTAGAGACAACTTTGAGAAGGCATTATTATAATGTTCTGCCTGGTTTTCTGTGTTCTGATAGAGGCCTAGTCTGACTCTCGGGCCTGACTTGGCTCTTAATGACCCTGGGTGGATCTCAGCTACTTTCTTATCACGCCTGACGAACCTCGTTCCTGTCCATGTCTTCTTCTTGTCCGTCCATGCGTATTGCCGCTTGTCTCCCTTCACAACATCTTAAGCTCAGCTGTGTCATTATTATTTATCATCAGTTTTCTGTAATTACTGACAGTATTTCATCTTCAGTTGTTCTTGGTTTTCATTCTTGTTGCTTGATGGAAGCACAGACTGAAGATCTGTTGTCGCTAGGAGAAGCTCGCTTTGTTTATGATTTCAACACGTTTCACTGAGTATAGACATTTTCTGTGCATAATTTTGCTCATGAACATGATATTACAGGTCTAACATTGTATCCCAGTGTGTCTTAGTGGCGTGAAGACTATCCCCAGTGTTCCTTAGTGGCGTGAAGACTATCCCCAGTGTTCCTTAGTGGCATGAAGACGATCCCCAGTGTTCCTTAGTGGCGTGAAGACGATCCCCAATGTTCCTTAGTGGCGTGAAGACGATCCCCAATGTTCCTTAGTGGCGTGAAGACGATCCCCAGTGTTCCTTAGTGGCGTGAAGACGATCCCCAATGTTCCTTAGTGGCGTGAAGACGATCCCCAGTGTTCCTTAGTGGCGTGAAGACGATCCCCAATGTTCCTTAGTGGCGTGAAGACTATCCCCAGTGTTCCTTAGTGGCGTGAAGACTATCCCCAGTGTTCCTTAGTGGCGTGAAGACTATCCCCAGTGTTCCTTAGTGGTATGAAGACGATCCCCAATGTTCCTTAGTGGTATGAAGACTATCCCCAGTGTTCCTTAGTGGTATGAAGACTATCCACAGTGTTCCTTAGTGGTATGAAGACTATCCCCAATGTGCCTTAGTGGTATGAAGACGATCCCCAGTCGGAGAGTTTACCTTTCCCGTTACATGATATTAGACGCTTAAAGTATAGAATAATTAGCCTCTTCAATAGTGTACCATAATGAAAACTTCCAGAGTGGTCCGATGAAAGATGAGAAAAGAACGTTATTTTTTTTTTTTAATAAAAATTGAGGGATGAAAGTTTTCTTCATCTGATGAAAGATGAGGAAATTTTAGTTTCATTTAACAAACAAATGAGGCGTGTTTTTTATGATGAAAGATGAGTTTTTTTTTAATGAAAGATGAAGAAAGAGGTTTTTTTTAATATGATGAAAAATGAGAGGTGAAAGTTTATTTTTAACTGATGGAAGATGATGAAAGTTTTTTATCTGATGGAAGATGATGGAAGTTTTTAATCTGATGGAAGATGATGAAAGTTTTTTATCTAATGGAAGATGATGTAAGTTTTTTTTTATCTGATGGAAGATGATGACATTTTTTTATCTGATGTAAAATGATGAAAGTTTTTTTTAAATTTGAAAACAAAAATGAAGAGAGAAAAAAACATCAACAAACTAACCAAGCACAGTTTATCTATCAAACCCACACACTAAATGAAGTAGAGCGAACTGACATATTTGTATAATATTGATCAAAAGCAGATGATAATCCTTACTTCAAATCAGCTATCAACATTTTATTTACAACTTGTGTAGAAAGAACGGATGTTCGGTTCAGATAATTATCTGGTGTAATGATCAGTTTTGAATGTTTATTATTTTTTTAAAAAGACCGATGCAGCAAACAAATTTCGATTTCTCAAAAATATTTCAAAATCACTCGAACCAGGCAGAAAACGAAAGTACAGATTTCTTTCATGGAAACTTGATGAAATCTAACTTCAGGAGTTTCTGTATGATCAACTTATTTCTGCTAACAGTTGGAGAATATAGTTATATTTCATATTAGAGTGTGGAAAAGTAATTTTGAATGCATTTTCTAAGGCAGTTGAAATAAACGTGCCAGTTACGTGTAATTGGTTTACGATCGGCTTCAAGAAATGTAGCAAGCAAAATCTACCCGGGGCTGATTTGAGATCGTGACATTCACACCGAATTTAATGAATGTACAGCATCAGATTCCGTCTCACATTCTGTCTCACAATAGTGAACTTAGGACAACAGGACTGGCAAAGTAAAAAAAAACAGTTTCTGTAAAGTATAGTCATGTGTGGACTGTCAAGATGACACAAACATTACCAGCTCAATTTCAATCAAATTTTAGCCAGTTTGAAGGATGGAAGCTGGCGTATGTATGTATGTATGACAGTAGCTGAAAAGTAGTAGACGATCCCCAGTGTGTCTTAGTGGCGTTAAGACTATCCCCAGTGTGTCTTAGTGGCGTTAAGACTATCCCCAGTGTGTCTTAGTGGCGTTAAGACTATCCCCAGTGTCTTAATGGCGTGAAGAGATCCCCAGTGTGTCTTAGTGGCGTTAAGACAATCCCCAGTGTCTTAGTGGCGTGAAGACGATCCACAGTGTGTCTTAGTGGCATGAAGACGATCCCCAGTGTGTCTTAGTGGTGTGACTTCACGTCAGAGAAAGAACTACAGTAAGTGAAAGACATGGATTTGAACTCCTGACTCTGGCAAGACCAGGAGCTGCACAGCCACAAGATGCCAACGTACTATCAACAGCATCACTTCTGAGGTCTTCTCGCAGTGTAACAATGATTCTCTCTTCGACACTTCAGATACTCTGTAGAGCAGCCTATATCTTGCTGATGAAACACCACCTGCAGCTGTTGCAAGTGAAACATTATTCAACACAGTAAGCAAGAAGAACTAATGCAGATTGCGCTGAGAACGTGATATTTTTTTCTGAAGCGAATCGAATCATGGATGTTTTTAGGAACTTATTTCTATTTATTTTAATGGCATCACTTTTATATCATATGTCTCCATGAATCTATTGTTCTATTTCGAATTCCTATTCGACTGAATAGAAAACCCAATATAATTATGAAAAGAACGATCAAGAAAATGATATTTTACTACCACATAATAAAAAAGAAACTGTTAATGAGTGTGTATGTGTGATATTGCCGAAAATACTGTCAAGTATGAGAAAAATAATGTAAAATGTACACAAGAGATCTCTTGCTTTAGGGTGTTTCCTTTTTTTTTTTCTTCACCGCTTTCCTCATCAGACTTCTCTTTCTCTTCCCACCCCTAAAATAGCTTCTCTGAATTTCCGTTTCAGCTTAGAGTTTTAAACATCTGGAGAATGTTTCCACAAAAAAAGCGTTCGGGGCCAATACCTAGTTCGCCAATACCAGTTCTCAGCTTACTCTAGACCAATACCTAGTTCACTCTGATCCAATTCTCAGCTTACTCTAGACCAATACCTAGTTCACTCTGATCCAATTCTCAGCTTACTCTAGATCAATACCTAGTTCGCTCTGGACCAGTTCTCAGCTTACTCTAGACCAGTACCTAGTTCACTATGATCCAATTCTCAGTTTACTCTAGATCAATACCTAGTTCGCCAATACCAATTCTCAGCTTACTCTAGACCAATACCTAGTTCACTATGATCAAATTCTCAGCTTACTCTAGATCAATACCTAGTTCGCCAATACCAATTCTCAGCTTACTCTAGACCAATACCTAGTTCACTATGATCAAATTCTCAGCTTACTCTAGATCAATACCTAGTTCGCCAATACCAATTCTCAACTTACTTTAGACCAATACCTAGTTCACTCTGATCCAATTCTCAGCTTACTCTAGATCAATACCTAGTTCGCCAATACCAATTCTGAACTTACTCTAGACCAATACCTAGTTCGCTCTGATCCAATTCTCAGCTTACTCTAGACCAATATCTAATTCATTCTGATCCAATTCTCAGCTTACTCTAGACTAATATCTAATTCATTCTGATCCAATTCTCAGCTTACTTTAGACCAATACCAAGTTCACTCTGATCCAGTTCTCAGCTTACTCTAGATCAATATCTAATTCATTCTGATCCAATGCTCAGCTTACTCTAGACCAATACCAAGTTCACTCTGATCCAATTCTCAGCTTACTCTAGACCAATACCTAGTTCACTCTGGACCAGTTCTCAGCTTACTCTAGATCAATACCCAGTTCACTCTGGACTAATCCTTGGCTGATCCACAGACGGAATGCTGCTGCTTGTATGTTCATTTCCGTTCTTTTTCGCTTTCTGTGCATCAGACATTTTAGTTCGTTTCTTAAAACGGACTCTTTCATTACTCTCTCTCTCTCTCTCTCTCTCTCACTCTCTCTCTTTTAAATTACGTGTTTATCTCTTCCAGTTTATCTCACACAAAAGTCTTTGTCTGCATGATTCAACATTTTTGTGCCTGTCTATATCGGGGGTGAACACGCTGCCCCATTAGACAATCAAACACAGCTGATACGCTAGCATCGGGGTTAGCGAACCATAGCTGAACAAGACCCTGTCCCACCTCTCCGTTGGTATCCCCAGTGCTAGCCTGGCTAAAGGGGTGGGGATCGCCATAGTCCCCATGGTGGTGGAGTCTACTAAAGAAGCATCGCCCGTCCCTTGTTTTTTAGCTGTATTGCAATAACTGCCAGAACCCTCTCTCACGCCTACACGATGCTGTACCTCAACACCTTCACAACATCGACTGCAAAGAACACCGAAGATAGCACAAGACAAGACAAGCCTGTCTATATCAAAGACTTTATTTCTGCCTATATCAACGTTTCTCACTAACTCAGTATTGCTTTCTTCTGGTTAGATCTATGAACTGAGAAATTTTAGAGAACTGACTATCATTTGTTTCATAACTGATCTTCTCGACAGGACTTCCATCCTTTCCTTCTTCCTAGTTCTTTTTTGTGTCTTTACAAATCTTTGAAAAAGATGATTAAATCTTGTCATATTCTGGTTTCCTGCATTATGTTAGAAAGCGTCCACTTCTTCTTTCTTTTCTTTAATCATCCGCCCCTTGTTCTGCTTCCCCGGGGGACTTCCTGTGGCCGTGATGACAGGAATTAGGAAGATCTCTAAGGTCAAGGAACCTCAGAAGTGGCTGTTCTTTCGCTTCTTGTGGAACAGAACTTCCGGTGCACTTGTAATAAATGTTGATTATCTATTTTTGTTCTTTTCCCGCCATATCTTGCTTGTTTTCTGTGTAGTCTACACGAGTGTAGCCTAATCAGTCATACAGTTCCCTTGTTTTCAAGAATTCTTTTGTTAGCGTTTCACAAACATTTCCTCGTATTGTTAGTCAACTTCGCAGAGATCGTTAGTTGCTCTTTGACAGCCAGTGCCAAACTAGTAAACTGGCAGATTCAGGTCTGAAGTTTAATCAGTTCCCTCGAATCAAAAGTTTATTGTGCGTCCTTGGCAAGTTACCAAATACAAAGCTAGAAATCTTGTAATTGCCTTCTAGGACACAGAAAGAGGTACTGATCCTACTAAGTTCAACAAAAATGTCAAGTCCCCCGGATTATATTCCTGAAGGCATACAAATTACCATCTGCAGTATATATATATTAAACCAATGAAATGACACCATCATTATAAAGACGTTTACGAACAGAACATTTCTGCACTCGTTCCCTCTCTTCCTCTTCTCTCTCTTCTCTCTACCCCCCCCCCCCCAAAAAAAAAAAAAAAAACAAACTCAGGTGTTGTCCTATAAAATGGAAAATTTCTTAGTATCCTTTAAATTTGGATTGGACTGTTATTCTTTGCGACTGAGGCCTCCGTTTCTGTAAAGTGTATAGTCTCCTCTGGCCTGTATCAGAGAACGACATCTCTTTGACATGAATCCTATTAGCCGTTGGATCTGTTGTTGTGGGATGGCTGCCCACTCTTCCCGCAGTGTAAGAGACAACTGTTGGAGATTGGTTGGCGCCACTCTCGCTGGCGGACTTGTCTGTTGAGTTCATCCCATAAGTGGTCTATTGGGTTCATGTCTGATGACATGCATGGCCACGGAATGGTCTGGACGTTGTTGTCAGCGAGGAACTGGGTTGTGACTTGTGCCACATGAAGTCGAGCGTTTTCCTGCTGAAAAATCGACCCTGGTGCAGCCAGAAGTGGAAGAACGTGAGGACGAAGAATTTCAGCGACGTATCGTTGGGCATTCAGGCGTCCTTCAATTTGCACGAGGTCACTTCTTCCCATGAAGTTGATCGTCCCCCACATCAATACACCTCCACCACCATGCGGAGGGCCTCATCCATGCAGTTTTGGGCGTAGTGCTCATGGACTCTGCTGTAAAATCTTCTCCATCTATCGTATCGCTGGAGCAGAAAAAATGATTCATCACTAAACCAAACCCTTCTCCAGTCATTCCCAACGGTCCATTGACGATGCTGGTTCGCCCACTGCAGTCGGTTCTGGCGATGCCGGTCCTCTTATGAACATGACCTCTACTGGATCTTCTAGCCCAAAGACCAGCGTCGTGCAGCCGGTTCCTGACCGTTTGATCTGAAATTCGACGATCTGCTGTCATTGACTGGACTGCTGAGGACGCAAATGCAAATCGATTCCTGAGGTGACGCAGCCGCATGAAGCGGTCTTCGGTAGGAGTTGTGACTATGGGTCTTCCACTGTGCGCCCGGTCTGCAACTGAGCCAGTTTCTTGAAATCGTCTCCAAAGGGGACTAATGGTGCTTCTACTCACATTAAATTGTCTGGCCACTACACTTTGTGACTGTCCAGTCCGTAAACGTCCAATGATGATGAGTCGTTGTTCTGCAGTGAGATGAGCCATACTTGCGCAATGATTTTTCAAAAGAATTGATTCGAGCAGCGTCAATCTTTTATAGCATTCAGTAACATGGTCAGTGAGTTTTGTGTTTAGTAAGTTTCACGGGATTCTCGTGAACCTGTCATGAGTTATTGTCAAAAATGCTGTTTTGACTAGTGTCGCTTTTCTGTGCTCATGAATCATCTGCTGAATACAATTCAGGTCAGCAAACTTCAGTGTAAATCGCAACATCGTATTTGTTGCGTTTCCTTTTTTGAACAGTATATATTCTGTGATGACTCTGGTTCTACATTTAGTGTTCATATTTATCTGCAAAATGTTCGATGTTTATCTTACATGAGTCATTATAAATACAGTAATTTTGAGAAAAGTGCCACAATAATTATGCAGTTTAAAACGACAAGAAAATCAGGAAGGACAGTCCACGTAATTAGAAGTATTTGATATTTGTGTACTTTATCTCTCATAGCTAAAATTGGCGAACTACTTTGAGAGCCCTATGTGACGTTTAACGGCACGGGAAGGATATAAGATATAAGATAAGCTAATGGGGTGGATAACACACTTAAAACTTCATTTCTCTACATACAAAAGTTTTAATAATGTAGAGACAGTATCTGTTGTAGTGGATGCGAGCTTTGAATACCAATGTCTCACTCATTCGTCACAGGATCGAATCACAGTAAGTTTTTTTTTTTTGGGGGGGGGGGGTTGTTGTTTTTTTTTCTGTGGCCGGGGCAAAGTTAAAAACCTTGCCTGCAAACTCCATAGCTACTGCTCATCTTAAGCAGCCATTAATCCTTCAAGCTTAAGGTGCATTCCCCCTTACCCCCACCCTTTTGTTTCCCCAGAGAAACCGATTTACGCGCTTGTAAGTGACAGGCTGTGTTGCCGCTCCCGTCATCTTTGTTCTGGCATCTATTCAAGCTGGACATTTCATTCGTAAGGAACGACAATATAAACCAACTCTAAATTCTGTTGTTATTTTTTGACGACCATATGCAAATCATATATCGCTGCTTCACTGCTGTTATTGTGTAGCAGTATATTCCGAGTATTTCTTGTCACTCCCGATCTTGCAGTAAATATTCGGATTTAATACATTTTAAAGCTTGAACACGAATACCTGTTTAATGCTCTCTTTGTTGTACTAGTATCTTACCACATAAAATGTCAGTAAAAGTTTTTACTGAAGGGTTCTTGCAAGGATTTCTGACTGAAATCATACGAGACATTAGTTTGAAAGAAATTTCTGATACAGCAAATAAAGTCTTGTTAGACTTTATATAACCATATAGTTTTAATTAAAACCTTGGCGTCAGTCTGCGATGTTTAAACAATAAACAGACGAGATGGTTATAAGTAACACCTTGGCGTCAGTCTACGATGTTTAAAAAATAAACAGAAGTTTCGAGTACATTATCCCCATGCTAAAAAGCTTCACATTAAAACAGCCAAGACTACATATCTCATCATCATCATCATGTGCCTTCTCCAGAACGAAGGTTAGCGGTAATGAATCTCCAGTTCCCTCGCCTTGATGGTGCACTCAGCCGGGCTGTAACCTGGCCATTCTCGTATGTTATCTTCCCATCTACATCTCTGTCTTCCTCTTGTTCGTTTTCCTTCCAGTATGATCTTCAGTATATTGCTATGTCTTCTGAAATGGCCAAAGTATTTTGTTTTCTTCATCTTTATTTCTTTGAGAAGTTCACATTGTACTTGGAGCTGTTCTAAAACCTGTGCATTTGTTCTTTTCATTTTCCTTGTTATATGGCCTATTTTTCTGTAGAACCACATTTCTTCTACATTAATCTCTCTCTCTCCATCTTTTTGCTTACAGTCCAGGTTTCTGCTCCATACAGTATAACAGAGTAGATATAACATGTTACAAATCTTAATTTTGACGCATATACTTGTATCTTACCTGTTACTACATGAACATCTGAGACGTTCTCCGGCGACAAGTCCACGTCCTGGGCGTTATTTTCAAAAGCTTCTCGCAGCATTGCCTTTCTTCTGGCACTTCCACACAGTCTGTATATGCCTACAGTGTCCAGCCCCCTCCTTTCAACTTCCTGCACGCATTTGTGGACAACTAGCGGCACGTTTAGACCCGAGTTTTCACGAAGAATGATCGTTTCCAGTTCGACGCCGAAAAGCGCGTTTTTCTTGATGGAAGGTAAGCGCTGAAGTGATAATGCTGGCTCCTTATAGAGCAGTGTGACGAAAAGAATACCCTTTGGCTCCAGTTTGATGGCCACATAGCGTTTATGTCCGCTGTGGACATATCCAGGAAGCAGAATGGATCCATGAAAACAGAGCCTATGTTTATAGTTTGGATCCCAGTGGTAGATCAAAAATGATACTTCTTTGGCGTCCTCAAGATCCACATCAAAAGCCTCGTCCCAGTCGAAGTTGATAGCACCAGTTCTTATCATTGTCCGAGCTTTGTTGAGCGAGTCCACGGCTACCACGCAGTACAAGTCGCGCAGACTAGTTTTGGAAGATTTCAAACCCTGGCCGGACATGATGTGGATACTAAGTAAACCATCTAAACCTCCAGCACGGGTTAGCTCTACACGCTTTCTCATGTCTGCTTTGTAAGGTTCGAATTCACTGTAAGGTATATGTAATGGCTTCCTAGTAAGGTGAAGGTCGCGTAACCTGCCTGAAACTGGTCTTGATGATGCCATTGAAGACTCACCATGTTTTGCGAGCTGCATGGATGTTTGTGAGGTAGATACAGGCATTCCACCCGCTATAGACATTGCCACAGCTCCGCCTACAGCTCCTCCAGCTGTCAGATCTTCGTGCTGATAAGTGCTGTACATGAACGAGGGCGTGTCTGCGCTAGAATGACGTGTGAGCCGAGGTGGGAGGACCGAAGTCTGTGTGGATGCTGCCCTTCGTATTGGCAATGGAGATCCTTGTCCTGAGAGAGGCTGGCACACATAATCATCTCCTGACAGGCTGTCAGCACGAGACAAAGGAAGCTGTCCTGGCCCTGATAAAGCAAAAAAAAAATGTTTGTTAGCACGAACATAAAATCAGAGCAAAAACTAGCAATCAACTTACAGTCTGCACTTGCTTCATTCTTTTATACTAAAATGGAAAAAAATTAGCACACTGCAGATCATATCTACATAACACAAGTAGAACTGCTTTCAGTATCAAAGTTTGTTGAAATCTAAAGCGATCATCCGAACGATGATTTACGCAGTTATATTCTGGACTGGATTTAGGTATAAGTTAAACTTTAGGGTCCCAGGCATCTCTTGGTGTAGCTTTTTGACTGTTGCAAACTTTAGGGCCTCATCAAGTCTAAATCCGACACTGCAGCTCTGCGCCTCACCAAGTCACAATCCAGCATTACTTATATTGTTACCCTAACATCATCATCACAATTTGTTGCTGCCTCCACAGAGAAGTTGGCTGCAAAGAATCCCTTACATGCTCTGTCCTTAGCTTGTACATAGTCAAACTGAATCCAGAATGACACACTCACAGCTAGTCGCGAGAGCCTTAAATCAGAGAACTACAGAACACAGATCAAGAGGAAGACCCAGAAAGAGACGGATAGATGGTATCAGAGAGACACTCGCTACTTATGTCATGACTGGCACTGAGGTCACTCATTTGGCCCAGAAAAATCCAACTGCATCTCCCCTCGACATTTCACGGTACAAGAGGAAGGATAAAGTAAAGTAATTAAACTGAATCCTACCTATCTCCTGATATTGCTCACTTACATCTATGGTTATCGTTTCCTTATCTTCCCCCCCCCCCCCCCCATATTTGCTTCTAAGAATGGTTTTCATTAGAATAAAACATTTTAATTACCCGGTTTGTATGTTTTTCATTATTTCTCTTACCTGTTTCAACTGATCTAGTATTTCTTTGTTTTTTGTTCTACCTATGAAATGATCAGAATCTTCTGTATAACTGCACTTCAAGAATCTCAACCCCCCCCCCCTCTCTGTTCTTATTTCTTATCCATGTTTCTGCAGCACAGCGTACACAGTATTCAAGAATTCTCGCCTTCAGCTGTTTAGGTATTTGTTGTTGTGACGTGGGATGGAGTAGAATGCGCGAAGAGGGAGAGAAATGAATGATGATAATCTAATACTGAGAGATTGATGATGATGATGATGATGATGATGATGTGCTACTGAAGGGCACGTGGGTGGAGGCAGTGAGTGGCGGCTGTGGCTCTGGGGACTTTGGATATAGACAAGACGGACAGCAAGGCAAAGACCGACGACTTGTTACTTCTACTAGAAGCTTGGTGCGGGTGGGGGGGGGGGGGGTAACCAATCAAATCGTACCCGTTGCCTAACCCTAAACAGGGGAACTCACTTGTGTAACCTATTCGTTCTTATCCGTGTCATGGCCCAAAGCAATCTCATCTTCTCTATGCGCTCCACTACCACCACAAAAATAATAAAGAACTCAAAATCTGTAGAGGAAAATGAATTGATCGCTGCCAGGGGCAACAATGTTTACTGTGTTTTAACAGACTCGCATCCTATTTAGCCGCAACTCTTAATGAAACTGTTCATGACTTTGAATCATTTCTAAATGATTATCGATCATCATAAAGCCAAACATTATCTCTTCTCCAACAGGGCATCCTCTCCATTTGACTTAAGATAGTTCCTCATGGAACTAAACATGACGGTCTTCTCCTGAAGCTTAACATAGTTTTTTCGAACTTAACACCAAGGACACAGCCAATCTGCTGGTTACATCTTGCAAGTTACGCCCTGAAAGTTAGAAACAAATGAACAACTACTTTAGATTCTGTTAAATAAATCTTACAATTCAAGACATTAGTACTCTCCTAAACCAGCAGGAGTTTGCATCCGATAAATTTAGTTAAAAGAGGCAAATGCCTGAAGTATGCCAGAAAATTACCTAATTTCGATATCACGAGGTAGAAAAATCAAACTAAGAAAACCTATTTCTCCATATTTAATAAATGAAAATATCAAAATTCTGGATCATACAAACTCCTTAAAAATATTAGATTATATACAAAATATCTCTTCCTTCAGCTAATACTGTGAAACTATTTCTACCACAAATCTTGAACTCTCATTAAAATAGGAAAAAATATCTACCATATTCACATCAAAATATTCTACATATACAAGATGAATAAAAACATTACAGATAAAATGGTTCTAAGTTGGCCGATGGGTCAACCCAAGCCAAATGATTCTGGCTGGTATCCACTTGAGACGCTTTCAGACCAGTATTCTGGCAGAAAATGAATCTATTATCCCTTATCGGAAATCACGTGATACCAAATCTCGCGAGAGTTCGTATCGACCGATCAGGTATTTTCCCCAGTTCGGCTTTCTTCGTTTGTCTTCGGTTTTCTCTCCGTACGGGCGGGAATTCCTTAATTCCCTACTCTTGAAATAACTGAGACAGCCTCCAGATTGTCAAACTGTTTTGCAAACAACGAGCTAACTTCTGAGCTTCTAGAATATAACGGCTAACAAAAAAGAGCAATTCTTAAAAGTTAAGAAATTTATCACAAAAGAGTACGAAATAAAGGAATAAATACACGAGCAAGACGACTTTGCGGAAAAAAAAACATGGCACAGAAACTGACAGGAGAGAACGAAACAAAGCGGACGAATTAGCTACATGAACGAGGTCAAGATAAGGCTCTTTTTACAAGTAATACAAAAATCGTCAGTCTGCCCCTGATGAAAGTAAAAAAAAAATGTCAAAGTGAAAAGTGATAAGAAAATTAAAGTAATGTAAGAGGAATTTTAAAACATCAAGAAACGGGGGGAAGAAAAGAAAAAGTTAGAAAAAAAAAGAATTAAAATGAAAACATGGATCAGAACTATCGGGACATGACACACATTTCTAGTATGTTTGTATTTTATAAAGGCCGGGAGTTTTTTGGTTAATGAAATGTCTGAATTAACGATGTTTACAGTAACGCTGAAATTTGCTTTACACATTAAAATAATCATAAGAAAATTTGCTTTACTAGTATACATTAAACAATGGTGAATAAATTTACTTTATACATCAAAGCAATGATCAGCAAATTTGCTTTATGCATGAAACAATGATGAGAAAATTTGCTTTATACATCAAAACAAAGATGATAAAATTTGCTTTATGCATTAAAACAATGATCAGCAAATTTGCTTTATACATCAAAACAATGATAAGCAATTTTGCTTATTAAACCACAACAAAAATTAACTAATTTTGCCTAAAACATCTAAGGTCAAATTTATCTTATACATAAAAACAGAAAAGTCTCATTTCATATAGTAAAAGTAGACAAACATCAGATCTCAACCAAAAAGGCACGTAGACTTCTCTATACACATACAAGTATATAAACTTCATTCACCCTTTATACGTATACAAATATTAAGCTTCATGCGCCCTTTATACGCATACATGTATGTAAGTTTTATGAGCCCTTTATACACACAATTATGTAAGCTTCATGAGCTCTTTATACACATACAAGTATATAAGCTTCATGACCCTTTATATGCATACAAGTATGCAAGCTTCATACGCCCTTTATACGCATACAAGTATGTAAGCTTTATGTGCCCTTTATACACATCCAAGTATGTAAGCTTTATAAGCTCTTTATACACATACAAGTATTAAGCTTTATTAGCTCTTTATACACATACAGGTATGTAAGGTTTATGCGCCCAGAGCACTTTCTCCTATAGCCTCCTACCACACACAAGAAGTATTTAGTGTCTTTTTTTCTTCTCTATCACAAGTGAAGTCCCGACTCCAAACATCACTTACAGCTAATTTATAATTAAACGCAGTAATTTTACGATTTACTGAAGTCTTTGTAAAGTTTGTAAGATCAGAGATTATAGGTGTGGGGGTGGGGGGGGGGGGGTGACACGACGCAGTGATCCTGGGGGAAGGTCTGTAAGTAAATAAATTACATTATCAGTAATGTCCGAAAGAAGCAGTATCAGTAATGTCCGAAGTAATAACACAGTAAGTGATGTCGAATTTATAACAGGAACAGTAATATCCGAAGAAGACTGACAGTGTGCAAACAGAAACAGGAGTCTGAGGTTGTATAAAGAGCAACGTAAACAGAGGAACCTATGAGAGTCGTACAACACGGAGGAAACTTCAACATATGGCTGCAGGCAATCAAGAGAAACGATGCACACAGTTTGCCTTCTCTGGAGAGAGATTGTAAACAAATCATTTTTGTTCTTTGAAAGAAGAGCATGGAGGAAGGTCATGTTTTGTTCAGACAGATCTCATCCCCCTCTTTTATAGCACTGCATCCAGCGGCGTGTTTATCCTATGTGGCAGACATATTTCCAGCTCGGTATGTTGTCACAGATTATTTTTGTATGTCTGTTTGTGATGTGATGCGTCAATTTTTTGGAACGCTATAACTTCGAATATTTGCGGTTTTTTTCATAAGTATGAAGCAGAATTGGGGGGGGGGGGGGGGAAATGACATTTTTCTACAAATTTATTCTCTATGTCTGAAGTCTCTTTTTCTCTCTCTCCCCTCCCCCTCCTCTCTCTCTCTCTCTCTCTCTCTCTCTCTCTCTCTTATAACCTCATCCTCCGTCTGTACTCATTAACAATATTCTTCTTTTACACATAACAATAGCAAAAGTCAGTCTTTTCCCGTATACATATACAGTATACACATAAACATAGACATATCTGAAACAGATTACACTCTCGAGAGGTCTAGAATTTTATTATGGACAAATATGGCGTTCAGTTTGCCTGGATACAAGAGCACCGAAGAAACTGGAGTTTCGAGTTATTCCAACATTTAGACAAAAAAGAAAGCCATTACCTAGAGCTGAAAAAAACTGAATACTATAAGTAAAAAAGGTAAAGGTAATCCTGCCATGCCTTAGAGGCACATAGGGATATGGTGTTAGTGCCCATATTGTCCTTGACCTGTCAGCACACTAGAGGGTGATATGGTCAGTATCACGCCTGGCCGCCTTTCCTTTCCCAACTGAAGAAGTTGGGTACCCATTTCTACAGCTGGGTGACTGAATACTATAAGTGGCCAGTTATTAACCAGCCTAGCAGCCGAAATCTGTTTTAGTTTACCGAACTGGCTGTAAACAAACAAATAAAACAGACATAATCATGGACGAACAGTCATTCGATGATTAAGACATGGTTGCACAGACAAATCTCGGAAAATAACACCAGAAGTGTTTAACAGCGAAGCTCCGTGCACTTTTGTTTTCTTATAACACAGAGTACGTCGCTGCAACTTTAAGCTGTTAGAACATTCCGTGCACTTCAGAGAACATTCTTCCCATGTCTCGGTAGAACATGTCGCTGGCATTGCTGTGGCACTTATAAGCCCTCTAAGTTAACTTATTCCATTTCTTGAACAGATATCGCCGAAATGGTCATTTAACAATCTGGCTCTCCATCAGATTTATCCACTATACTCAGAAATATCTTGCAGCAATCAACGGAGCTTATTCCCGGCTGCATAGAAATCTCCAGCCCTATAGAAAACACGTAAGAAACATATCAAGAAACCGCCACAACCTCCTAGAATGAGTTATACCCGACTGTCACCAAATCTTGATCGACGAACTCTGCAAGGTAATCCACCCTCATCTCCACTGCTCCAGCAGCAGCCACGTTGGCTGTCCTGAGAGACTTCACTTGGATGAAGTGAAGGTTTGAGATATCATAAGACGAAGTGAAGGTTTGAGATATCATAAGATAAAGTGAAGATGTGAGATATCATAAGATGAAGTGAAGGTTTGAGATATCATAAGATAAGGTGAAGGTTTGAGATATCATATGATGAAGTGAAGGTTTGAGATATCATAAGATGAAATGAAGGTTTGAGATAACACTAAGATAAAGTGAACATCTGAGATAATCACTAAGATGAAGTGAAGGTTTGAGATAATCACTATGATGAAGTGAAGATTTGAGATAATCAATCACTAAGATGAAGTAAAGGTTTGAGATAATCACTATGATGAAGTGAAGATTTGAGATAATCAATCACTAAGATGAAGTAAAGGTTTGAGATAATCACTATGATGAATTGAAGATTTGAGATAATCAATCACTAAGACGGAGTAAAGGTTTGAGACAATCACTATGATGAAGTGAAGATTTGAGATAATCAATCACCAAGATGAAGTAAAGGTTTGAGATAATCACTATGATGAAGTGAAGATTTGAGATAATCTGTCAAGTTAGATTTTATGTTATCGACCCAATTATCAATCAAATTAACAACCCCAGGCTTTTGAGCAAGAAAAGAAAGTGCACTCAAATATCCGAGTCCTAATCTTAACATTCTATTCCGACAAGACACAAAAAGTGACCAAAAAATAATGAAAGAAATGCTGAAGAGGTTTGCTTATCATCACTAACTTTTCTAAGTGAGAATGCGAAAGAGATTGTAAACTCACAGACAGGATAAAAATGGCTACCAGGGGAATATGTGTTGGGAGAAGCTGCCTTAGAAAACGGAGAACATTTGCCTGTAGGCAAGACACGCTTCACTCAACATTCTCAGTGCAGAGAAAGAAAGACTGGATACTAAAGTGTGCCACAAAACTGGCTAACCATAACCAGAATTCAGAGCGGGTGAACAGACATAAATGAGCATATAGAAGAACTGTAACTGATAAAGCGCTACTGTGTATATTACAATAAAACTGATATGGTTATCGCTCAAATCATGTTCTGGCGCTGTTTTAGATTATAGGCTTCCGTACTCCTGCACAATATATATATATATATATGAGCAGGAAAAAAAACGAAAAATCGGGATATTTAAATGCCCTATTATACGGAAGTGAATGCTGAAAAAAAAATCGCCACAACTGTAGAAAACAAACAGAATTCCTCCCAGATTACCTGTTTACGCAGGATTAGACGAATATTTTGGCCAAATACCGTAAGAAACAACATCTTGCTGAAATGCAGATGAAGCCATTGACTTCGATTATTGAGGAAAGACACTGGCGATGGCTGGGACATGTGCTCCATTGACTGGTAACTCATTACCAAAAATAGCGCTGAAATGGAAACCCGAGGGAAACATGAGTAAAGACTGACCAAAGAAGAAGAGGAAGAGAAAGGATACTGAGTAACAGAGGACTCACCAGCGTAAAAGCTGGGAAAAAGGCGAAGGACAAGCGTTTGTGGATGACGAAGCCTCATGTGCCTTGGTCACCTAAAGACAGACAGAGACAGACAGACAAACAGACGTCTATGGAGTAGATGGTTCGTATTTCAGGTTTTCCCCCCGATTTTTCATCTACTTTATCCTTTTATTTTCTTATTTATTTGGTATTTCTCTTTTATTTTCTTATTTATTTGGTCTTTCTCTTTTATTTTCTTATTTATTTGGTCTTTCCTTATTATTTTCTTAATTATTTGGTCTTTCTCTTTTATTTTCTTATTTATTTGGTTTTTCTCTTTTATTTTCTTATTTATTTGGTCTTTCTCTTTTATTTTCTTAATTTTTTTTTACTTTCCCTTTTTTAAATCTCGCGTGTCTTCCTTCCCCGTCTCCTTACAAAAAATGTCCCCCCCCCCAGCTGTTATCTAATCTATTTACTTAAAAGATTGTGATCCAAACATAAAACATAGAATAGAGAAATGGATCACTTGATTTATTGTTGAACCAGAGCCCAAAATAAGTCAGCTGCCATCTCTCCCACCAATCCCTGGGAAATTGCCTCGTCAGGATGGAGCCTAAAGATCGTGGTCATTCATGCCACGTGGTACAAGTCCGTGACGTCATCGAGTTATCATTTACCACGTGATACAAGTCTGTGACGTCACCGAGTTATCATTTCTAGCTAAAGAAAAAAATACGCAAGAGCCTTGTCTGCTGTTTACACTGATGGGGAATGAGCAGGAAGTTTAGGCTCGTCTCGACAAGACGTTCATATCCCTCTTTGCACTGTGGTTATTGCTCCTGGTTTGCTGTTCTTGTATGTGGTTACTGCTCCTGGTTATTGCACTCTCTTCGATGCTCTGTACGCACAATGTGTCTGTTTTACAAACGAATTCTTAAAAATAAAATGTGCGGTAACACAGAAAAAAAAATATCGAGACGTGTGTTTGTGACAGTGTGTGTGTGTGTGAGTAAGAGAGAGAGAGAGAGAGAGAGAGAGATGGACGATAGCAAATCAATGACTGATCAAAGTGATAGGCATTAAGGACAATGCATGGAATCAGGGCCGTTTTAAAGTGTACCTGTAGCTTAGAAGTCATACTTGTAGTAGTGCGGTCTTAACACATGGGCCCATCTGGGCAGTGCAAATGGGCCCCAATTGCATGGGGCCCAAAGCAGCCCATGAAAATCTGTGATTACATGCATATGTTAGAGAGGAATGGGGGGGGGGGAGGCAGTGCATTACTTTGCCCAGGGGCCTCCGGTGCTGTTAAGACAGCCCTGACCTTTAGTCCTCATTTCACTGCCATTTTGAATGTCCTGTCCGATCTGTCATATTAGCTTATAGCTTCCCCTCTGTCATATTAGCTTATAGCTTCCCCTCTGTCATATTAGCTTATAGCTTCCCCTCTGTCATATTAGCTTATAGCTTCCCCTCTGTCATATTAGCTTATAGCTTCCCCTCTGTCATATTAGCTTATAGCTTCCCCTCTGTCATATTAGCTTATAGCTTCCGCTCTATCATATTAGCTTATAGCTTCCGCTCTAGCATATTAGCTTATAGCTTCCGCTCTATCACATTAGGTTATAGCTTCTGCTCTATCATATTAGCTTATAGCTTCTGCTCTATCATATTAGCTTATAGCTTCCGCTCTATCATATTAGCTTATAGCTTCCGCTCTATCATATTAGCTTATAGCTTCTGCTCTAGCATATTAGCTTATAGCTTCTGCTCTATCATATTAGCTTATAGCTTCCGCTCTAGCATATTAGCTTATAGCTTCCGCTCTATCATATTAGCTTATAGCTTCCGCTCTATCATATTAGCTTATAGCTTCTGCTCTATCATATTAGCTTATAGCTTCTGCTCTATCATATTAGCTTATAGCTTCCGCTCTAGCATATTAGCTTATAGCTTCCGCTCTAGCATATTAGCTTATAGCTTCCGTTCTATCACATTAGTCTATAGTTTTCTCCTTCAGGGGCTGACGTAACACGTGATGGTTTGTGTACAAAAAAGTCTGAACTAAAACTGCTGTTTTAATGTTTCTAACAAGCAATGAAAGAGAACTTGAAATAGGAAAAAACAAACAACAGACCTTGTTTGACCAAACATTTGGTTTATTGCTGGAAAAAAGGAAGAAAATGTAAATCTCTGGGAAATGGAGAAAATAAGATAGCGAAAACATTGTAAGACACGGGAATTTTAGCTTGACTGGTCACAAGTTTCCCTCTTATAAGCTTTAAATTAAATGTCTTATAAATTTTGTATTAATATATGTAAACTTTATATCCATTATACAAAGAATGGATATTCGTTATTTACGTTAGAAGTGAATAAGTTTTGGATATAAGTACACAAATAACTACAAATATAAATCTACACAAAGTCCATGCAGTAAGAAGGAATTCATATGCTAGTCCTACATCGTAATAAATGGCATTGTATGCAAAAAGTGCAGGATAACTTGCATTGCAAAGACCGATCTCAGATTAAGTGATCGCATGCGGAAACATTTTTATGACATCTCCCGGCATGCCTCTAAGCCAATCTCTAATCATTTCAACGACCCCAACTACAGAGGTAAGTCTCATTTTATAGTAAAAGCTGCTAAACAACGTCACTGATGACAGAAGCCGCCTGCCGCTCAAGAATCATTACATGCAGGAATATGGGACACTGCAACCACACTGACTGAATTCGAAATTTGGCTATATTTAATCTTTCTTTCTTTTTTTCACAATCATATTACACCCAGTGGGGATATACTGATATCTAAAACAAGCCGAGGTTTTCCAGTGAGAAAGTCCAACTCTAGATTAAACTAATGCAACGAAAACCACGGTGTCACGCAATCCCGCTTCTGGGACCCACCAAGAATACAGGCTAAAGCCCTGCGATACTCTGAACCTCTTGTGGTCCTCTCGTGGATCTCGTGTGGTCCTTTCGGGGACCACGGGACCTATCGAGGACCACAGGAGTAAATTCAATAGGATCACGGGGCGGTCTTGCTGGTAGAAGCGAACGAAGAAGAAGATGGAGAAGAAGACAATCATATTACTTCCCCTCAAGTTATAATCTACTCTTTTCTCACCTGCAGCTGATGATCCAGGACTTCACCGCTCTATATTAGAAGCCACATGATACCCCAGCTACATTCCACAAACGCTTTTCTTCATTAACTGCATGCTTCCCATCTCCTCACCCCTTCATTACTATCAACCAGTAAGTTTGGTATTATACCTCACAAGTCTTCGTTTAAACATTCACAATGCTTCACCGCACGCACTCTCAAACGCAGCTTCTTGAAAGTCACAGCTAAGTGCTACATTTTAAAAATTCTATTACTTTTTTAAATCCCATTCTTATTTGCTTTATTTTATTATTTGTTATATTTTGTTAGCACTTCAGAAAATGAAATCTACTTTGTGCAGTCCATGTTTGTCAACAGATACTGGGAAAATAGTCTTGAAATTCTACATCGAACCAGTACTACTATATGAAAGCGAATCATGGCCACTAACGCAAACAAGAAGAAGAGCATCAGAGGCAACTAAAATGTGGTTCTTAAGAAGAATGTTAAGAATACCAAGTGCAGCCAAATAACAAATAGAGAATGCCTAAGGAAAGCCAGTGAGAAATGAAAATTAATAAACACAATATGGGGGAGAGAGTCAAGGTTTATTGGCCATATAATGAGAAGAGAGGGGATTGGAAATATCTTGACATCAGGGAAAACTGGAGGCAGGAAAGGGAGAGGTCCACCAAGAGAGGAAATGTTAGATAGCTTGACAAAATGGCATGGGAGTGGTACAACAGAACTGATGAATAACATGAAAGATTGGAAACTGTGGAGAAGCATGGGCGCCATCCCCTCCAGGCATGGTACACGAATGGTGGTAATGATGACGATGATGATGATAATGATGAATGATGATGAGGATGATGATGATTTGTTATATATCAGTGATGTGAATTTCAATTTTTGTTCTCCTTTTTCAGTCCTTTTGTCGTGTATGTTTTTGTATGATTAATGTGAAAAAGAGACATAACAGCTATGTACTCATTAATTAATAAAGCTGTTCTTACTTTTAGTCTTAAATAGTCTTAACATTCTTTATTTTCATAAATTACATATAAAGCAACGTTGTCATAGTTACAAGAATGGTTTACATGAATGTACTAAGCTGAGCTGGCTGTCTTTCCCTCCCTGTTTAGCTCATTTCCATAACTCCACTCACAGAGAATCGATGTCCATGAATATCGTTTCATCTCTGAGAGCTTTCATCTATGTGTGTACAACAGCCGGCCAATCTACATAGCTCTCTGGGACAGAAATCGTTCTGACGCTTCGCAATGCACTCTCTGTATGTTTGCTTATTTGTTCATGTTAGCCTGTTCATGATGGCTATTTTTCTACCTTCTTAGTATTTCCAGTCACAGAATGTAAGTTTGTGAACGTTTTTGTTGTAGAACTGACAGTTACTCTCACTGTTTGATATCCTTAACTCACCACATAGCACTAAAGACGCCATATTTAACATGATTGTTAAATTTAAGAAACTGCAAAACTAATCTGTGGGAAAATGAGTTATCTTGAAACATGCTAAAACTCATTTTATACATTACAGAATGCTGTCATTTCACCATCTTATTTCAATATAAGCAGCTTTCAAAACAGCAATAAATAAGTGGAGGTATGAATCAATCAAGTGCCGTGCCGTGTGGCGTAGACGATCATTTCTCTCCACAATTCCCTGTCTTTAGATTTGATTATAAGATCTGCCGGTGACTTTCTTCCTAACCACATTGACAGCCCATTCAGTAACTTCTCTCTCTGTCTTTCTCTGTCTCTTCTTCCCTCAATTTTTCCAGTTGCCACAATATGTTCTAATTTTCCTCTTCTCAGAAAATGTCCTACACATCTCGCTCATCTGCATCTGATCTTTGCTGTAATTTGCCTTTTAACTTCAGCTTCTCTTATGACTTCTTCATTGGTTTTCTTGGCTGTCCATGGTGCCTTCAACATCCTTCTTATGCACCACATTTCCATGGTGTCCATTTCTCGCTGTACTCTCTTATTCATGGACCATGCTTCACATCCATAAAACAAAATTGGCTCGATATAACATTTAAGTACTCGGAATCTTGTTTCCATTGATATGGATCTGTTGCACAAGATGTTTCTCATTTTCTGGAATGCTGACTTGGCCTGAGCACGTCTGCTTTTTATTTCGTTGCGACATTTCCTATCAGCAGTTCTAACTGTTCCTAAGTACTTGAATCTATCAACTTGTTTCAGCTCTGAGTCATCGATGGTAATGCTACGTTTTGGTAGTATTCTTTTTATTCATGCTGAGACCTTCACTTTTACTTTCACGAACCACGATGTCCAGAAGAGACTGTTGCTCCTCTTCACTTTTAGCAATCAGAACTGTGTCGTTTGCATATCTTAAGTTGTTAAAGTTGTACCCGCCAACTGATATTCCTGGCAAGCTCTCTATATTTCTCACTATGTTTTCCTTGTACAAGGAGAAGAGGTCAGGAGATAGAACACATCCTTGTCTCACTCCCAATTTTATGTTTTGGAATACTCCTATTTGGTTCTCAACGCTCATTGCTGCTGATTGCTGCCAGTATATGTTTTTGATGAGTTTCAGATTTTCCAATTTATGTTGATGTCTTTCACCATTCTTATAATTTCTGTGTGTATCACTTTATCGAATGCTTTACAGTAGTCTATGAAGTATAATCAGAGGTCCGTCTTTACTTATATTGATCTTCCATTCAATATTCTCATTATATATATATGGTATTACTTGTGCCTTTTCCTTCGACGAAGCCACACTGTTCTTCAACGATTTCTGGTTTTATTTTGCCCCTGATTCTTCTGATGACAATGTGAAGCAGGATTTTGGTAACATGACTCATAAGACTAATGGTTCGATGGTCTTCACATACAGCTGCACCTTGTTTCTTTGGTAGGGCAATGAAAACTGATTTCAAAAGGTCTGAAGGGACATAGTTACTGTTATAGATGTCATTAAGCAATCTGGTAATTATTTCTATGCCAAGCTCTCCTAATGCTTCCAATTCTTTATCATCATCATCACCAGGTGCCGTGCCGACTGGCGTTGGCTATTATGCTTCTCCAGAGTACCCAATCCTTCATGCAGGCCATCAGTTCAGTTGGTGATCTCCTCTCACACCATCCCGTCAGACTGTCCAGTATCATTTCTCTTGGTCTTCCTCTTGATCTTCTTCCTTCTATTTTTCCTGTTATAATATTTTCAATGCCCCCTCTTCTCATTGCATGTCCTATGAAAGTACACTGTCTCTCTCTTATCTTTTTGACAAGGTTTTTTTGTCTCTCCAGCTCTTCTCATACATTCTTCATTAGTTATTTTTGCTGTCCAGGGGATTCGCAACATTCTTCTAATAAACCACATTTCTGCTGCTTCCAATAATTTTTGTGCAGCAGAAATGTGGTTTATTCCAGTTCTTCCTTGCTGATTTTATCTGGTCCTGGTGTTTTATTGTTCTTAATGTGTTTGATGGCTTCTTCCACTTCTGCTTTTAATATTGTAGGCCCTTCATTATTATTTCGTATATCTATTTCAACTCTAATGTCCTCACAGAATTCTCTAATGTATTCGCACCATCGTGCCATTATTTCATCTCTGTCCATGATTTATTGCCCCTCCTTTGACTTCAGGCAACCAGTCTTGTGGTATGGCCTTTTGTTTGTTAACTCCTTTATCTGTTTGTACATATCTCTTGCGTTTCCATGATGGTGTGTCTCTGTTTCATTACATTTCTTATTTAGCCACTCTTCTTTAGCTTTGTTGTATTTGTGTCTTATTTTTTTAGGCGTGAGCAGCTTAGCTGAAAGGGACCTGCCCGTTCATCCGGATGATTGTGGGTCAGTACCCGAAGTCCTTCAGGCGATCCAGATGTAGAAATTGGTAACATCAGAAGGTGCAGCTTATCTTTCTGTAGGGCGAGGAGCACTGGACTACAGAAAACATGATTTTCAGAAAATGAAGTGAAAACGATTTGTCATGCCAATATCAGCCACATGAATAACGGACTCTGTCAGAGTAAAATATTGGTTTGAAATTACTAATAATTGTATATCATTTTTAAATAAGAAAATTTGAAAGCAAATAACAATTAATTTCAAATACATTTTCCCCTCAAATTAAACATCTGCGGCGCAGTCAAGTGATTTCCCCTTCACTAATCAAAGGGAGGTAATTTTAAAGCACAATCAGTCAGCGAAACATTATCTGTGACATCTTGTAGGATAAGAATGATGAAGGCAGCCAGCACCATCAAACGAATTTTATGTTATGGAAAAAATTAACAGAATCATCTTCAACAAAAATAACCTACTCTCTCTGGAAAAAAAAATATCTGCTCTTAAACCGAAGTAAGCCATAGAGCAGTCACGGGAGTTCTCTGTGCATTACGAAGAAAAAGATATTCCCGTGAAAATGCTTATGGTCAATTTATAGCAACAGAAATCGCTCAAGAACAGTGTGGCTTCATCGAAGGAAAAGGCACAAGTAATACCATATATATATATATATATATATATATATATATATATATAGAACATTGATGGAAAAGTCAGTAGAAGTAAAGACAGACCTATACTTATGCTTCAAGGACTACTGTAAGGCATTCGATAAAGTGAGATACACAGAAATTATAAGAATGAGTTTCAGATCGTTCCCATTTATGTTGATATCTTCCAGCATTCTCTGGCTACGATTTTAATCTACAAACCATCACCACACACGTGGTAAAATTATCTAGCAAGCCCATGCGGGCATTAAAAGAAAAAGCAACAGAAAACAAAACAAAACAATAAACATAAAGGGGGAAACATTACTGTTCATTCGGGAAATCTAAATTAATATTTTCATCTTATAACAGCCACTGATGGTAGATATAAAAGGGCACTATTTATTCTTTAATACAAAGTTATAAAACGAACAAAAACAGATGGTCTACAAAAACAAAGACAGATAATTTTAAAATGTAATCAATATGCAAGTGAAGCAAAGAAAAGTAGATGATAATCAACAAAAACAGACAATAATGAACAAAACGTAAACGGTAATCAATAAAAAAGTAGATAATAATCAACAAGAAGGAGACTAATCAACAAAACTGGAAAGTATCGAACACAAAAGATGTCTATCTCCAACTAGCAACATCTGCACTCCTAGTTAGCAGATGCTGTGGTCCTTATCTGGAGAATTATGCCAGTTATTTGTATCCAAGGTCGTTGTCTTATTGTCATCTTGCACTCCCTGACGAATGTCGGTCTCTGCAATAGTTTCCTGTTACCTGTGTCCGCCTACACGTGGTTCCATGTTACCTGTGTGAGCTTACACGTGGTTCCATGTTACCTGTGTGAGCTTACACGTGGTTCCATGTTACCTGTGTGAGCTTACACGTGGTTTCATGTTATCTGTGTCCGCCTACACGTGGTTCCATGTTACCTGTGTCCGCCTACACGTGGTTCCATGTTACCTGTGTGAGCTTACACGTGGTTTCATGTTACCTGTGTGAGCTTACACGTGGTTTCATGTTACCTGTGTCCGCCTACACGTGGTTCCATGTTACCTGTGTGAGCCTACACGTGGTTTCATGTTACCTGTGTGAGCTTACACGTGGTTTCATGTTACCTGTGTGAGCTTACACGTGGTTTCATGTTACCTGTGTGAGCTTACACGTGGTTTCATGTTACCTGTGTGAGCTTACACGTGGTTTCATGTTACCTGTGTGAGCTTACACGTGGTTTCATGTTACCTGTGTGAGCTTACACGTGGTTTCTGGCTACCTCTGAATGCGTGCATCACGCGGGGCGCTTTTACGTCAAACACAGGTCACAATACACAGTCTGCTGTGACAAATTTATATAACATTACAATTTTATATAACAAATTTACGTCACAATAGTCTTACATGGCAACATTTCTATCACACTGTAGTCTTACATAACAAAACATATGCCACAATACACTTTTACATACCAAACTTATGTCACAGTACAGTTTTAACTCATTCATTCATTTGCATGTCTCTTGCGGAACTTTGCCTCCCTAACAGCACTCCTGTAAGCCTCTCGATTCTGAACAAGATGGCCTGCTGCTGATGCATCCATTTGCAGATCATCAACAATATCTTGCAGTCAACATCGCCTTGGTCTTCTTCTCTTTCTTTTTCCCATTATGTACCCTTCCAAGACGGTCTTCTCTAGATTATCATGACGTTTAATATGTTCAAAATATTTAAGTTTTCTCTTTTAAATCCTCTTTACTAGCCAGCCTTCTTCAATAGTAAGTTCTTGCAGTATGGATATTTTTGTTCTTTTTTGTATCCATGATATCTGAAGAACTCTTCTGTAGCATTTACATTCAAAGGCATTTATGTGTTTCTCAGCTGCTTTGTTAAGTGTCCAGGTCTCACATGCATATGTTGCGATGGGAAAGATGCATGCCCTTAAAAATCTTATTTTTGTAGTTCTCTCTGTTCCTCTTCACAGATTTTTTAGTTGTTTTACTTTCTGAAGAGCGATAGATGTCCTCCTTTTAATTTCTCTCACTGTATCTCCATTATTAGTTAGTAGTGATCCAATATATTCAAAACTCACCACCTCTTCCAGTTTTTCCTCATTGATACATATTTCAGCTTCCTTATTTGTTTTGTCAGTTATCGTCAATTTAGTTTTCTTCGCATTAAGATAGAGGTTTTGCTCTTCGCTGTTCTTTCGAACTGACATAATTAATTTTTCCATTCCTTTTTTTCTTGTGGAAGTAATACTGTGTCATCAGCATAAATAATCTCTGGTATTTCATAACCTCCAATTGTTATGGCATTGTAATATTTTTTGTCTACATCTTCTTTAACATTCCTCATTATATTTTCAGTATACAAGTTAAATAAGTTGCCTTAAAAGGCAACAGTATGCATCCTTGACGGACCCCTTGTTTTATGTCAAACCAAGTTGTTGTTTCGCCATTTATTCATACCCGCTGCCTGTTGGTCTAGATAGTCTTACATAACACAATTATGTCAAAATACAGTCTTATATAACATATTTACATTACAGTGTAGTCTTATATAGCAAATTTTTGTCACAGTACCTAGTCTTATACTACACATTTTTCTCACTAATCCCACTTGTTACATGGCGAACTTGTTTAAACACGTGGCTATCACAGACAATCAGGTTATAAAAAGGAACTTTTCTTTGGAAATATTTTTTTCCAAGATTTCAAAATAAAAAGAAAAGAGGCAATAACAAATAAATTATACGTTTTTACATAAGCTGACTTCATGAACATTCCATTAGCGGAAAAAGACAACTCTCTCTCTCTCTCTTTCTCTCTCTCTCTCTCTCTAAATAAAGTGTGTGGGAAGAATAAAAGATGGAGTGATGAAGGGCAGAATGTAAGACGGGCATGCGTGCCCAATTCTTTACCCTTGAAAAATAAAGACTATTCATTCATTCATTCATTCATTCTCTCTCTCTCTCTTTCCCTTTCTCTATCACTTTCGTTCTCTCTCCCCTCTCCTTTTATATACACTGTTAAAAAAAGCAACGTAACACTACTGTAGTCGTAATCGACACCAAAGTTCAAACTTGTATCAAGATTTTCTTGTATGGAATTAATAATTAAGTAATGGAATTAATGTTTCAATATTGGCATGAAGAAACTTTAAGACTTTAACAGTGAAATGATGTTCATTAAATTGGGTTTGGACTTATTTTTTTCGACTGAGACCTTCGTTTCAGTACGTTGTATGACCTCCTATGGCCTGTATCAGAGAACGACATCTCGTTGACATGGATCCGATTAACCGTTGGATCTGTTGTTGTGGGATGGCTGCCCACTCTTCCCGCAGTGCAAGAGACAACTGTCGGAGATTGGTTGGCGCCACGTCTCGCTGGCGGACTTGTCTGTTGAGTTTATCCCATAAGTGTTCTATTGGGTTCATGTCTGATAACAAGCATGGCCACGGAATAGTCTGGACGTTGTTGTCAGCGAGGAGCTGGCTGGTGAGTTGTGCTACATGAGGTCGAGCGTTATCCTGCTGAAAAATCGACCCTGGTGCAGCCAGAAGTGGAAGGGCGTGATGAGGACGAAGAATTTCAGTGACGTATCGTTGGGCATTCAGGCGTCCTTCACATCACAACAGGTCACTTCATGAAGTTGATCGTCCCCCACACCAGTACACCTCCACCACCATATGGAAGAGCCTCATCCACGCAGTTCTGGGCGTAGCGCTCATGGACTCTGCCGTAAACTATTCTCCGACTATCGTGTCACTGGAGCAGAAAGAATGATTCATCACTAAACAAAACCCTTCTCTAATCATTCGAAACAGTCCATTGACGATGCTGGTTCGCCCACTGCAGTCGGTTCTGGCGATGCCGGTCTTATAGCCCAAAGACCAGCGTCGTGCAGCCGGGTCCTGACCGTTTGATCTGAAATTCGACGAGCTGCTATCATTGACTGGATTGTTGAGGACGCAGATGCAAATCGATTCCTGAAGTGACGCAGCCGTATGAAGCGGTCTTCGGCAAAAGTTGTGACTATGGGTCTTCCACTGCACGGCCGGTCTGCAACTGAGCTAGTTTCTTGAAATCGTCTCCAGAGGCAACTAATGGTGCTTCTAACCACATTAAAACGTCCAGTGATGATGAGTTGTTGTTCTGCAGTAAGATGAGTCATACTTGCGCATTGAATTTTCAAATGAATTGATTCGAGGAACGTCAATATTTTATAGCATTCAATAACATGGTCAGTGAGTTTTGTGTTTAGTAAGTTTCACTAGAAGATCTTGATTTTGCTGATGACATAACTCTTATCAGTAATAATGTGAATTCCATGCAAGAAAAAACAGATAGCCTGTCTTCATTGGATAGCAAAATAGGACTTGAAATTAACAAGGACAAAACAAAAATAATGAAAATTCCCATCAATCAAAATGGAAAAATACACATAGAAGGGACAGATATTGAAGAAGTCAATCAATTTGCATACCTTGGCAGCTACATGGACCAGGGTGGTGACACTAGAAAGGAAGTTAGGATCAGAATTGCAAAAGCAGCATCAATCTTCAAGAATCTTGAGAACATATGGAATTCAAAAGTTATAAGCACAAAAACCAAGTTAAGACTATTCAATTCAAATGTAATATCCACCCTCATTTATGCATGCGAAAGCTGGAAAACAACTAAAGAAATAGAAAAGAAATTAGACTCTTTTGAAAACAAATGCCTAAGGAAAATACTCAGCATCAAGTGGAATGAATTCAAGAACAATGCAGAGATAAGACAGATGACTGAACAACAACCAGTCTCACGGGTGATCAGGAAAAGGAGATGGACATATGTTGGCCACTTGATGAGAAGAAATGAGCAGAGAATCCCAAAACAAGCTATCAAGTGGAACACAACAGGCCGAAGAAAAAGGGGCAGACCGCGTGAAACTCTGAAGAGAACATTATTAAGAGAGGCCAAGTTAACAGGCATAAAATCCTTTGTTGAGGTTGAAAGACTCGCCGCAGACAGGAAATATTGGCGAACTACTTTGCGAGCCCTATGTGACGTCTAACGGCACGGGAAGGATATAAGATATAAGATAAGAAGTTTCACGGGATTCTCGTGAACCTGTCATGAGTTATTGTCAAAAATGCTGTTTCGACTAGTGTCGTTTTTCTGTGCTCATGTAACATCTGCTGAGTACAATTCAGGTCAGCACGTGAAGTTGTCCAAATGAACATTTCAGGCAATTTGCCCTTGTCTGATTAGCAAACTTCAGTTTAAATCGTAACATCGTATTTGTTGCACTGCTTTTTTGAACAGTCTATAAACTGCTTAATGTTTGGATTAGATGGTTAAATGGTGAATATAAAAGTTTTGTCATTTAAAAATTGTAACATATTCTTTATGGCCTTCTTACTGTATGTACAGAACAGAATGTTGGGAAGTTCAGGGGAAGTAATTTATATGATGATGGGCAAAATGTCAGACGAACCTGCGCGCCCAATTCCTGACATCTGAAAATAAAGTTCGTTCGTTTTCTCTCTTTCCCCCTTCTCTCTCTCTTTCTCTCTCCCACTCTCTCATTCTCTTTCCTTCTCCCACTTTTATTCTCTCTCTCTCACTCTCTTTATCACACACATTTAATCTCTCACTCTCTTTCTCACACACACACTCTCTCTCTCTTCCTGTTTCTCTTGCAGTATCTCTCTTGCACTCACTTTCTCTCTCTCTCTCCTCTCTCTCTCTCTCTCTCTCTGTATACAATATTATAATGTATATTGTGTTACTGACATTTGATATACAAGAGCTGGAGCATTCTGTATTTAGTAACTTTTAGTAACTTTAGTAACCACTTTATTAACTTTGGTAACTATTTAGTAATTTTAAATAACTTAAGTAACCATTTAGTACCTTTAGTAGCTATTTAGTAACTTCATCTTTTTTGAAAATTCGTAGGATATCATATTTTAGACGCACATGCATTACCTTCGTCACCTCTTTGTACACACACACACACACACACATTATGTACACACACACACACACACACATTATGTACTGATTTGTCGGTCATTTGTTTCTAAACTGCGGTAAATGTGTGAAACTTAAAGTCATAAAAACGGAAGAAATGAGCAGCAGAATGTCAAGTAGCAGAATGTCAAGCACCAGAATGTCAGGTAGCAACATGTCAAGCAGCAGAATGTCAGGTAGCAAAATGTCAAGCAGCAGAATGTCAGATAGCAAAATGTCAAGCAGCAGAATGTCAGGTAGCAAAATGTGAAGCAGCAGAATGTCAGGTAGCAAAATGTCAGGAAGCAGAATGTCAATTAGCAAAATGTCAAGCAGAGGAATGTCAGGTAGCAACATGTCAAGCAGCAGAATGTCAGATAGCAAAATGTCAAGCAGCAGAATGTCAGATAGCAAAATGTCAAGCAGCAGAATGTCAGATAGCAAAATGTCAAGCAGCAGAATGTCAGGTAGCAAAATGTGAAGCAGCAGAATGTCATGTAGCAAAATGTCAGGTAGCAGAATGTCAGTTAGCAAAATGTCAAAAAGCAGAATGTCAGGTAGCAAAATGTCAAGCAGCAGAATGTCAGATAGCAAAATGTCAAGCAGCAGAATGTCAGATAGCAAAATGTCAAGCAGCAGAATGTCAGGTAGCAAAATGTCAAGCAGCAGAATGTCCGGTAGCAAAATGTCAAGCAGCAGAATATTAGGTAGAAAAATGTCAAGCAGCAGAATGTCAGGTAGAAAAATGTCAAGCAGCATAATGTCAGGTAGCAGAATGTCAGGTAGCAAAATGTCAAGCAGCATAATGTCAGGTAGCACTGCCGAAGCACTGTTTGAGAAAAAAAAAAGCTCATTCAGTTCTTCCTCCACGGGTATTTTCGCTTCCCTCTTTGATGAAAAGATGACCAGCAAGAGATTCAAGTTTGTAAACCAGAGAGTGGTTTCACTAGCAAAGTGGCACCAGCAGTGACTCACAAGCACGTCATGGCAACCAGATGGGAAGAATAGCGATCGATACAGAACAGATCGATGAACGTAATCAACAAAAAACATGGCAATGGGATATTATCAGTTGAGAAAACAGTAACGGGATATGTACAAGGAGATAATAGATTAATAGGCTTTCTTCATAATGCATGAGGTTGATGTTCATGATGGTGAATCATGCCTAACTTGCGATGATGATGATGATGATGAATAAAACAACAAGATTTTGAGTTATTGATAGATCTGTGAACTTTCTGTACGTAGAAGCAAAGAAACTTGCACACAGAATGTACTAGAACAAAATAGGAAGGTTAGCCCCGAAAACTTGTAGACAAAAGCCTTTAGACGTGAAAAAAAGAAACAAGTATTAGAATGACTGTGAATCGAACCTCGGGCTCCAGTTAGGCTAGAGAGGGCAATGCACTATCAACTCGGCCACTAACCATTTCTGAAAAAATTGTTCAGATGATGCTGGTAGTAGTAACAATAACTACACGCTGGTAGTAGTAACAATAGCTACACGCTGGTAGTAATAACAATAACTACGCGCTGGTAGTAGTAACAATAGCTACATGCTCGTATTAGTAACAATAACTACATGCTTGCAGTAGTAACAATAACAACATGCTTGTAGTAGTAACAATAACTACATGCTCGTAGTAGTAACAATAACTACATGCTCGTAGTAGTAACAATAACTACACGCTGGTAGTAATAATAACTACATGCTTGTAGTAGTAACAATAACTACATGTTGGTAGTAGTAACATTAACTACACGCTGGTAGTAATAACAATAACTACATGCTCGTAGTAGTAACAATAACTACATGCTCGTAGTAGTAACAATAACTACATGCTGGTAGTAGTAACATTAACTACATGCTTGTAGTAGTAACAATAACGGCACGCTTGTAGTAATAACAATAACTGCATGCTCGCAGTAGTAACAATAACTACATGCTGGTAGTAGTAACATTAACTACATGCTTGTAGTAGTAACAATAACTACACGGTAATAGTAGTAACAATAACTACATGCTTGTAGTAGTAACAATAACTACATGCTGGTAGTAGTAACAATAACTACATGCTTGCAGTAGTAACAATAACTACATGCGTAACAATAACTACGCGCTGGTAGTAATAACAATAACTACATGCTGGTAGTAGTAACATTAACTACACACTGGTAGTAATAACAATAACTACATGCTCGTAGTAGTAACAATAACTACATGCTTGCAGTAGTAACAATAACTACACGCTGGTAGTAATAACAATAACTACATGCTCGTAGTAGTAACAATAACTACATGCTGGTAGTAGTAACATTAACTACACGCTGGTAGTAATAACAATAACTACATGCTCGTAGTAGTAACACTAACTACATGCTTGTAGTAGTAACAATAACTACATGCTCGTAGTAGTAACAATAACTACATGCTTGTAGTAGTAACAATAACTACATGCTCGTAGTAGTAACAATAACTACATGCTTGTAGTAGTAACAATAACTACACGCTGGTAGTAATAACAATAACTACATGCTCGTAGTAGTAACAATAACTACATGCTCGTAGTAGTAACAATAACTACATGCTTGTAGTAGTAACAATAACTACATGCTGGTAGTAATAACAATAACTACATGCTGGTAGTAGTAACAATAACTACATGCTGGTAGTAGTAACAATAACTACATGCTGGTAGTAGTAACAATAACTACATGCTTGTAATAATAACAATAACTACATGCTCGTAGTAGTAACAATAACTACATGCTCGTATTAGTAACAATAACTACATGCTTGTAGTAGTAACAATAACTACACGCTGGTAGTAATAACAATAACTACATACTGGTAGTAGTAACAATAACTACATGGTGGTAGTACTAACAATAACTACAAGCTTGTAATAGTAAGTAACATGGTGCTAGTAACAGTAATCACACGCTAGTAATATTAATCGTAACTTCGTGCTAATATTAGTACAGTAATGCTAGAAGGCAATAGTAACACTAACCACATGTTAGTACTAGTCCTTCATGTTAATAACACTAACTGTAATAGTAAAGTAAGCTAGCTACCATAATTATAATAATAATTCATGCAAATAATAGATGTAGCAACCACATACTAGTAAATTAAAAATCAGTCAGGGTTCGGACTGTCGAGGCACCGTTTCGATGTTAAGCGGAGAGTTCCGGGTTTAAGCGGAGAGTTCCGATGTTAAGCGGAGAGTTCCGATGTTAGGCGGAGAGTCCCGATGTTAAACGAGAGATGAATAGACGAATAAACATCATGTTTTTTTTTCTAAATGGCTAAATAATGAAAGTAGTTCTTCCACATGTCGATCTAACCAAGGTAGTCGAAAGTTATGGTGTAATTGCGTGCTCAGTGACAGCAAATCCGATTCCACCTCTTTGTATTGTATTGTCAGAGAACAAAATGGTTTGTAAGTAACTGTATGTGCAAGTAAATAGATAGCAGGACAGACATACAGGCAGGCAGACGTAGATCGATAGACAGACAGAGAGGCAGGCAGGCAGCCAGGCAAGCAGGAAGACAGACAGACAGACAGACAGGCAGGGAATGCCTAAAATAATTCTATTAGTGTATGTAAACTTCTAAGGCAATATCACTGTGCATCTTTGTAGTTATGATACTAATTTCACCTTATGTATTTACTATTGTTTATATTATTAAATGTGTGAATTAGAAGTTGAATGGTCAAAGTTTTGTCATTTTAATTTTTATCTCACTTGTTATGTATTTATAACTTAACGTACTATGCTGAATGTTTGAAAGCTGAGTGATGAAGGGCAGAAGATCAGACATCAGTTACTCACACTTTGAAAATAAAGTTCATGCTTGTTTTCTCTCTCTCTCTCTCACTCTCTCTCTCTCTCTCTCTCTCTCTCTCTCTCTCTCTCTCTCTTATCTAGAATCAACTCTTCAGGTCGAGTTATACAATTTAATTGGATGGAGCAAAAATAATGGCATGATTATAAACACCGATAAAGCAAAATCAATGCTCATAACAACAAGACAGAAACTACAAAACGCAACAAAAACAACACTTCGGTTCTGTACGAAACATCACAGATAGAAAACGTTAGCGAGCACAAAACACTAGGTCTTATTATTGACCAACATCTGACCTGGAACTCTCATGTGCAATGTCTAACAAAACTCATCGCACAAAAAGTATACCAATTAGCTAAAATTAAGCACTTCATAGATCAAGACACTAGGAAGACATACTACATAGCTCATATACAAACACATTTAGACTATTGCTCAACAGTTTGGGATGGTTGCTCAGTGTCAAATACAAAGAGGCTTTGCTCTCTCCAAAAGCGAGCAGTAAAGCTTATTAGTGACAAAGATCAAGCACAAACAACTAATCATCACAAACGTATCAAAATACTACCTCTTAAGAACAGGTTCCTCTTCAACAAAGCCAAGTTAGTACATCAAATTCTTTCACGGCATGCCCTGCCTTATCTATGGAACCTGTTTAAATTTATCCCAAAGTGCAGCCAACGCTTGAACAATATATGTCTTCCAAAACCTAGACTTGATCTTTACAAGAAAAGCTTTAGTTATTCTGCTGCTCATCTTTGGAATACTCTCCCATCCTAAAAAAAATATAAATTATACTCCTTCCTACAACTACAAGCTTTCCCAATATCTATTTGATGTCGACTATATGCCTCCATGAATTATAAAACTTAAATGTTATCTTAAGCTGCTCTTACAGACACCGAATACAATTAATTGTTTTCTGAATAGTACCGAAAATTTTGTTTAGTAGATAGTCATTTATAATGTATGTAGTTACTTCTGTACTGAGTGAATGTTTAAGAGCGGAACGTAAATGTTATATTTTATTTTATGTCTCTCAGCTTCAATGTTAGTTATGTTTGTTATATGAACAGCATATTTGTAGAATGTCTGGAATAGAGTGAAAGATGTATGATAAAGGGCAGAATGTCAGACGGGCCTGCGTGCCCAATTCTTAACCCTTTTGAAATAAAGATCAATCAATCAATCAATCAATCAATCTCTCTCTCTCTCTGTGTCTCTCTTGCTATGTATATATATATATACATATATATATATATATATATATATATATATATATATATATATATATAAGCAGCACATTTGTAGATTGTCTGAAACAGAGAGAAAGTTGTCTGATAAAGGACAGAATGTCAGACAGGCCAGCCAATTCTTAACCCGTTGGAAATACAAATCAGTCAATCAATCAATCTCTCACTCACTCACTCACTCAGCAAAAACCAGTCGCTCTCTGAATTTTCAAGAAATCGAGGCCAGTAAATGTTCGATTATAATAACATACAATGGTTGACAATGTTGTAATGAGGCTGACAATGTTGTAATGAGGTAATGGTCTTTGATTATTTCATTTAATGCATTTATTTGCATGTCTCTTGTAGAACTTTGCCTCCCTAACAGCACTCCTAAAGGCTTCTCGGTTGTGAGCAAGATGGCCTGCTGCTGATGCATCCATTTGCAGATCATCAACGATGTCTTGTAGCCATCTTCGCCTTTTTCTTCCTCTCTTTCTTTTCTCCATTATGTACACTTCACAGAAAAGCAGAAACCATTAATACTGAACTTCATAGACTTTAAAAAGGCATTTGATAGCATACACAGAGATTCATTACGGAGAATTTTAAGTATATATGGAATACCATCTAAAACTGTCAACATCATTAAGGACTTCTACAATGGATATGTTTGTGCAGTCAAGACAGAAGAAGGGATGAGTGAATGGTTTCAGATTGAAACATGTTTGAAACAAGAATATATACTGTCTCCTTTGCTTTTTGGAATTACAATAGACTTAATAATGAAAAAATGCTGCACAGGTAACACAGGTATTGACTGGGTACATGGGACCCACCTAGAAGATCTTGATTTTGCTGATGACATAACTCTTATCAGTAACAATGTGAATTCTATGCACAAAAAATAGATACCCTGTCTTCACTGGCTAGCAAAATAAGACTTGAAATTAACAAAGACAAAACAAAAATAATGAAAAATCCCCTTAATCAAAATGGAAAAATACACATAGAAGGGACAGACATTGAAGAAATCAATCAATTTGCATACCTTGGCAGATACATAGACCAGAATGGTGACACCAGAAAAGAAGTGATCAGAGAATCTCAAAACAAGCTATCAAGTGGAACACAACAGGCCGAAGAAAAAGAGGTAGACCGCGTGAAACTCTGAAGAGGACATTGTTAAGAGAGGCCAAATTAACAGGCATAAAATCCCTTGATGAGATTGAAAGACTCGCCGAAGACAGGAAAAATTGGCGAACTACTTTGCGAGCCCTATGTGACGTTTAACGGCACGGGAAGGAAATAAGATAAGAAACTTCGAAGATGGTTTTCTCTCGATTATCATGACGTTTAATGTGTCCAAAATATTTAAGTTTTCTCTCTTTAATTCTTTTTACTAGCCAGCATTCTTCATTACTAAGTTCTTGTAGTATGGATATATTTGTTCTTTTTTTTTTTGTTGCTCTGATTAATATTGTCTTATAATTCTGCCACTTGACTCGACGATGTTGCTGGACTTTGAGTGATGGCGATTGTCACATATAGCAGTACACTCCGAGCGTTTAAAGGTTATCAACCTAATGCACTTTCATACATCATTGTTAACCCGTTGTGACCGCGACTACACTGGATATTATCTTTCTCTATTGACACTTTAAAATTATTAATACACATTATTACGTCTTCTTTTTGTTCACTTCAGCAGTTCAGAATATCACTACACGTAATACTACATGGTTCACCACAAGCTGAAATCTTAACATACATAGTCACTATATAATTCAAATGGTTTGTTCCATGAAAAATTATAGTTCACCTTTGATGTTCACCAAACGGAATGTCACAAATATCAAACTGGGGCATCTCTGAAAGCATTTTAAACAAAGTTCCAAAAATATCGAATCTTATGGATTTCTCACCCAATTTCTCACATTCTAACTTGAAACATCTTCTATCCGTCTTAAACTACATCTTTTTTTTATCTGTTGAATATCTACTGGCTTTACCTCTCCATCTTTTCTATCTGTAGCTGCTCTCCTATCCATCTTTCTATTCTAGTTCTATTAAACGTGATCTTGAGAGTAAACTATTTCTTAGTTATCCCACTAAACACCTTGTTAATCCAGTAATTCACACAGTATATTCATGTTATAGAGCAGGCAGGTTCCATACAGTTGCCACACATCCTATTTCAGTGGTACCGTGACAGCTCTCTCTCTCTCTCTCTCTCTCTCTCTCTCTCTCTATTTTTTTTCTTAAAATTGCATGCCTGGCTTATTTTTTATTAAGTCCGTTGTACAGTAGGATACACTTTTAGATCTTTCTATTGGTCAGCTGGTTGATTACATACTGAATGGACTTTAGAATAAGTCGGTCCACTTCCTTTGGTCATCATATCGGTCCGCTAGATCATCGATATGTGCAAATTGTGTCCTAAGATTAGCAAATATGTCTCACCTGTCAGTACGTTTGTTGCGTCAAATGTCTATTCAATTTTCTCGACTGGGTGCACTCTTCTTATCCAGTATCAGGTGTTTGTGACACCTGTGGAGGATTGGTTCAGATATGTTTACACAGTGCCCGTCTGTCTGTCTCCATATGTACTATTGTTATATGAGTAAATCCTTCTTGACCGTATTTAGTGTCCCTGCATCTCTTATTTCTAAGTATCTAGTTAATTCTATCGTAATAATAATAATACCGTGGGAGTGTTCCTCTCCCACTGGTTCTCAAATTATCTACTTTGTTTCTTAACTACTTTCAACTTATCAATAATAATCATAACTATACTCTTCCAAAAACAAAAAAAGAAAAGCAACACTACTGTAGTCGTAATCGACACCAAATTTCAAACTTGTATCAAGATTTTATTTTACGGAATTAATGTTTCAATATTGGCATGAAGAAACTTTAAGACTTTAACAATGAAATGATGTTCATTAAATTTGGTTTGGACTTTTATTCTTTGCAACTGAGGCCTCCGTTTCAGTAAGATGTATAGCCTCCTCTGGCCTGTATCAGAGAACGACATCTCGTTGACATGGATCTGATTAACCGTTGGATCTGTTGTTGGGGGATGGCTGCCCACTCTTCCCGCAGTGCAAGAGACAACTGTCGGAGATTGGTTGGCGCCACGTCTCGCTGGCGGACTTGTCTGTTGAGTTTATCCCATGAGGGGTTCTATTGGGTTCATGTCTGATGACAAGCATGGCCACGGAATAGTCTGGACGTTGTCGTCAGCGAGGAACTGGATGGTGAGTTGTGCCACATGAGGTCGAACGTTATCCTGCTGAAAAATCGACCCTGGTGCAGCCAGAAGTGGAAAGACGTGAGGACGAAGAATTTCAGCGACATATCTTTGGGCATTCAGGAGTTCTTCCCTTTGTACCAGGTCACTTCATGAAGCTGATCGCCCCCAACACCAGTACACCTCCATAACCATGTGGAGGAGCCTCATCCACGCAGTTCTGGGCGCAACGCTCATGGACTCTGCTGTAAACTATTCTCCGTCTATCGTGTCTCTGAAGCAGAAAGAATAATTCATCACTAAACAAAACCCTTCTCTAATCATTTGCAACGGTCCATTGACAATGCTGGTTCGCCCACTGCAGTCAGTTCTGGCGATGCCGGTCCGTAAGAACAGGACCTTTGTAGGGTCTTCTAGCCCAAAGACCAGCATCGTGCAGCCGGTTCCTGACCGTTTGATCTGAAATTCGACGAGCTGTGTTATTGACTGGACTATCGATGACGTAGATGCAAATCGATTTCTGAGGTGACGCAGCCGTATGAAGTGGTCTTCGACAGGAGATGTGACTATGGATCTTCCAATGTGCGCCCGGTCTACAACTGAGCCAGTTTCTTGAAATCGGATCCAAAGGCGACTAATGGTGCTTCTAACCACATTAAATTGTCTGGCCACTACACTTTGTGACTGTCCAGTCTGTAAACGTTCAACGATGATGAGTTGTTGTTCTGTAGTGAGATGATCCATACTTGCGCATTGAATTTTCAAATGAATTGTTTCGAGGAGCGTCAATCTTTTATAGCCATTCAATAACATGGTCAGTGAGTGTTGTGTTCAGTAAGTTTCAAGGGATTCTCGAGAACCTGTCATGAGTTACTGTCAAAAATGCTGAATCATCTGTTGAGTACAATTCAGGTCAGCACGTGAAGTTGATGATGTCCAAGTGAACGTTTCAGTCAACTTGCCCTTGTCTGATCAGCAAACTTCAATTTAAATCACAGCATCGTATTTGTTGTGTTTCTTTTTTTTTAACAGTATATAAGAAAAATATGTTAATAGTAATAATAATAACATTAATAGTAATAATAATAACATTAATAATAATAATCATAATAATAATAATATCCTACTTTACAAGGCTATAATAAAACTACAGTCACAACTTACAAGGCACTACGTTACACGATGCCACAAATGACCCCATTAAGAAAAATCGATACCAGTCAAATAACCTGATGTGCACGTTAAACGCAGATTTATTTCAGCCCATGAGCTGGGACGTACAGACCTGGTCTCTCCAGAAACATGCAGCTATTATTGTTGCTACTCGATTTACACTCCAGAGTGGAACCGCCATTAAAAAATTGCTGAGATTTCAGACGTAGTATTCGTATTTACGATTACTGTAATTTTTCATGAAAATCGATTCTATATTAGTTACAGACACGTCGAATACATGTTCACGATACTCCTTCTGTCTTTTATTTCAAATTTAAAAAAAAAAGAATTCTTTAGTGACCTACACTCATGTACATGAAATTAATTTGAGATGTACCCTAATGGATAAGAAAGTATGTTATGTATGTACAAGGAGACACTCTGATATGTACACTTATTACGTGGATGAACTCTGAGATGTACACTTATGTACAAGGAACGCTGAGATGTACACTTATGTATGTGGAGACATTCTGACACTCTGTGCAGTCATGTAAGATGTACACTTATGTACGTGGAGGTACTGTGAGATGTGCAGTATTTTATGTGGAGGTACTTTAAGATATGCAGTCGTGTATGTGGAGGTACTCTGTGACATAAAAATGAAAATGTGACAGAACTTTGAGATTAGGTATCAAAGAAATCTATCAGCTTTACTGTGAGGTATATGGACAAATAGGTGAGCATATAGAAAGATGTGGATAGAGAGACACAGATACATAGATATATAAACAGATCAAATAGATACTTCATTACAAAATTTAAGAAAATAACAAAACTAGATCATCTAATTCTGTATTACTCTCTTTCTCTCTCTCTCTCTCTCTCGTTCACTCTCTCTTTCTCTTTCTTTCTCTCTCTCTCTCTCTTTCTAATGCGTGTATTTCATCTTCGTTTATATTGTTTCATACTTAATATTTCTGTTAAGACGTGGTCGGAAAGATATCAGTAGCCAAGATTTCAGTTTACAAAGAGAACGTGAAATCATACGAAAAAAACGACACATCTGTCGATGAATGAAAATGTCAGACAGGATGGAGAAGAGGCAAATAAAAAAAAAATGACGGTCGTTAGAATTTCAAGTAGCACACATTAACAAAACCATGGCCTGCAACCATCTGTCACACATTGTTGCTATGCTGCGCACACACTTGCCCGTTAGCACGGAAATATTTCATATATGAGGCACATATATTGTGGATATAGTGGCATTATAAACTCTACTACAACATTACATGAGATCGATACACTTGGTGGAGGACGATTACTGCATTAGTAACTCTTTGTGTTGATACGAAGCTGAAATCGTGTTATGCGAAGCAAAATTTGTTACTTCCTGCAGATATTTATTACAGAACTATCAGCCTGCCATAATCACATCTTACAATCCTGGTATCGATACAGAATACCATAATATTAATGATATTCACGTACGAAAAATTCAAGTGTTTATTTATTAAGAGGTGAATTGTCAAGGGCAATTAAGATACTAGTATCGGAATTGTCAAGGGCAATTGAAATACTAGTATCTGAATTGTCAAGGGCAATTGAGATACTAGAATCGTGGCTGCAGTTCATATTCAATACCGATTCCGGGTAACATTCTCGATTACTCACCCTCTTTGTTTTTCTTTAATAGTTTTTGCGTACGAACTCAACGTGTGGCCTCAATAAGTTTGTGCTTTTTTTTCTGCCAGTAGCTGAGTGAATAATGAAGGAGTTTAATATCTGTTTGGCCTTGAACTAACCTACAAACCTAATTCAGGACCACAAACTCTAGTGTGGCCCACTGAACTGGTTCTTTTTCCCTCTTAACAGATGGTTTTGTGGCATCTTGAGTGTTGCTTGTATAAATTGCTGATCATTTTTTTTTCGGCTGCCCAGGTCCAACAGTCAATGATTCAGTTTTTATCTTAGAGTAGGACATAGTACACAGTCAGTCTGCCAAGAACGCCAAGCCATGTTGGAAAAGTGCAGGACAAGACCGCGTCTTCTCCCTATGCCTTTACCATCTCCACGCAGAATCACATGTCTGGACGAGCTGACAAGGAGAAATGTAACTCTTTCATTATAATGAAGAACATGACACCCCAGAGCATGTACGTACATGATACAGTCTTATCTTCAAACATATCAGAGCTGAAATAATGCACATAACACAACCCTTTTTTTTTCAAACATCCAGAAACTCGGATATCATGATGACACAACCCTTATTTTAAGTATCACAAAACTCAGATATGATGATAACACAACCCTTATTTCCAACAACCCAGAACGTAGATATGATGAACTGAGGGCCCCAGATACAGAGAGTAACAATGTAAATATTGCAGACATGAGAAGTTTCATTATCAACTGATATTATGCCTGACTTGATTTGCATTTTAATTGATTTGTTCCTTACATTGATTTGTTCATCTCATTGTTTCGTTCCTCACATTGATTTGTTCCTCTCATTGTTTTGTTCCTTACATTGATTTGTTCCTCTCACTGTTTTGTTCCTTACATTGATTTGTTCATCTCATTGTTTCGTTCCTCACATTGATGTGTTCCTCTCACTGTTTTGTTCCTCACATTGATTTGTTCATCTCATTGTTTTGTTCCTTACATTGATTTGTTCCTCTCACTGTTTTGTTCCTTACATTGATTTGTTCATCTCATTGTTTCGTTCCTCACATTGATTTGTTCCTCACATTGATTTGTTCCTCACATTGATTTGTTCCTCACATTGATGTGTTCCTCACATTGATGTGTTCCTCACATTGATTTGTTCCTCACATTGATGTGTTCCTCACATTGATGTGTTCCTCACATTGATGTGTTCCTCACATTGATGTGTTCCTCACATTGTTTTGTTCCTCACATTGATGTGTTCCTCACATTGATGTGTTCCTCACATTGATGTGTTCCTCACATTGATGTGTTCCTCACATTGATTTGTTCCTCACATTGATTTGTTCCTCACATTGATGTGTTCCTCACATTGATTTGTTCCTCACATTGTTTTGTTCCTCACATTGATTTGTTCCTCACATTGTTTTGTTCCTCACATTGATGTGTTCCTCACATTGATTTGTTCCTCACATTGATTTGTTCCTCACATTGTTTTGTTCCTCACATTGATTTGTTCCTCACATTGTTTTGTTCCTCACATTGATTTGTTCCTCACATTGTTTTGTTCCTCACATTGTTTTGCCTTTATTGATGAATAATGTCGTAATGTCATGTCGATTGTCAGTGTCAGTTGTTTGTGGCTGTTGGGTTCATTGTGAGATTAAAATTGTTGTATTATTGAATTCAGACTTCGTGATTTGTACTGGATGTCAATGTACTGTTGTGATGTTTGAATGCTTGAGGATTTAGGCCAAATTAGCACACACTATACCGTGGAGGCTTGGCAGTCATGATGGGAGAGCTAGGTTGGCCTCGAGTAAGGTAGTACACTGCCAAAGGGAAATGTTGGTCTGTAACCATCTTGAGAAAATATTCCTCCCACTAATTATAAATGTAAACCTGCACCACACAAGTTTTACACAATCCAGGTCTAGAAAATATCATCTCGAAAGTTGAAAGATACAGTGAACCCCAGAATCTCTCTCTGGAAGGTAAGAAAGCTAAAATCCCGAGAACCACTGATAACTTTAGATATTAACATCAACAATGATAATCTGGGAGAAGTTCTGAATACCTGGATCAGTTATAATCAGTAGCAGTGACTGCTAGGAAGGAGTTAAAAGAAGGCTACATCAGTCATTCAGTCATTTGCATGTGCCTTGCGGAACTTTACCTTGCTAACAGCTCTTCTGTAGGCCTCTCGCTACATATTGTATAAAAAACTATTAAACACTATCAAACACATGATAAAACACTATCAAACACATGGTAAAACATCGGCAAACACATGGAAAAACACCAGCAAACACATGGTAAAACATCAGCAAACGCGTACAGCTTAATGTAGCTGGATATGCATCCTCCCAATACGGCTACTCCAGTTAGCATCGTACGTCTAACCCGAATAGCATAATACGGCTGCCCCGAATAGCTGACATTGATCCAGGAATCAGAAAAAGGAAATACATCTTTTCAGATAGGATGTTACAGAAAGAATAGCCAGAATATCTTGCGAAGATGAGAGGAGGAACAAAAACGCCTTAGAACAACTGAATGTAGATGAAAACAGGATCCAGAGTTTAATCAAGGTAAAAAAAAAAGTTCTTTCTTTGGGTAAGTTAAATGTCACGACTACCTAAAGAGGTCAAAGATAAGCCCAGAGAGGTCAAAGACGGAGTGTAATACTCGTGGGGAAGAAGAACAGCGGTTGACAAGGAAGAGAAATAACCAAGATATCACTGATATTTTAAACACCATATCCACTGAGCAAGCTGCTGACTGCGACCAAACCTGTATTGCCTCGGCCTGTCTCACACGCCCAGTTGTACACGCAAGCCAGGTCTTCAGACTTTAGAGCATATTTACAGTTCTGCCCGCTCTACCAAGAAGGGGGCCCATACTGGAAGACAAACCCTGGGGCCCATACTAAAAGATAAATTTTGGAGCCCAACATACGACACAATTTATTCAGATAATAAGTATAGAGGTCTGTGGCTTCAACCATGGAACTCAGAAGAAGAACTGATGGACTAATACTACCTAGACAACAGACGTTTTCAGAGAGACTCTCAAGACAGAAAGAAATGTTGTACAATGGATATAGCACGAGAATACAGTCCACAGTAACAACAAATCAACTCTCCTTGTGCGTGCAGTGTAATATGTGCTTGGAGAAGCGGCCGTCATCCATTCTTGTTAAATGTCTGGCAATTTTCCCGACATTCTTAAACTTCCCTTGCTGTTTGTTGTAATTTGCATATGTTAATGTGGTCCTTCAAGCATACAAGTAGTCACATGACATCCGAGAGGAAGTCCTTCCGTTCTGATCATTTTTGTTAGGCTGTTGTAAAACATGAAATGTATTCCCAGCTTCGCTAGGATAATCAAACCGGAGGAGACGTCTTGTCAGATTGTCACATTGTCACATTGTTTAGTTGTGACAACAAACTAGAGTTCGACTTCTTGGTAGAGCCGGCAGAATATGATATTTTAATAAAATGAAAGATGTATAAGATATTTTTTAAAATGAAATGTTCACAGAAAACAGGCCCAGGGAAGTGACGTAACAGAGCATTAAAACGTTTCTTGAGGCCAGAGTGAGGGTCTTGCTGTGTGAGCTCGCTAACCATAAGATCAAGTAACCATTTTCAGTACACTTCAATGTAGCCTGGTCACATAGCAAGACTGAACTAAACTCCCTTTGTCATGCAGACCAACAGCTATAAATGCTCCACTACTACAAGTTTCAGCACAAAGAAAAACAATTTTTTTAAAAAGTGGGTAAGACAATAGAAGACAAAATACTCGTATATTTTCCAGTTTGACGGATAAAAACGGTTCTAATAGCATATATACTCCGACAGAAGTTGTATGGCTACAAATAATGAATGACTACATTATCACATTCCAGTCTTGGACAAAGAAGGAGCTACATGGTCTCTGAGTTAGGTGTTCGCTTCAGGTGTTTGAGTTACGCGTTCGAATTGCGCTAGAAGTGGCAGGGATTTTTCTTCTGAATCGTCCAGTAATAAATTCAGCTGTCTCTTGGTCGTGGACCGAAAGCCCCTATGCATTGTTGTGCTCTCTCTAAATCCTGTGGCAGTTGGAAATCGCGAAAAGTAGGCCAGATAGCTGCTGGTCGGGCAAAGTTCTAGAATAAATCTACCACAGAGACTGTGTGCCACACGGGTGGTAAATAGAGCGAAGGTAAATAAAGGTGTATGGTTAAGATAGATAGATAGATAGATAGATAGATAGATAGATAGATAGATAGATAGATAGATAGATAGATAGATAGATGAGAGTGAGAGAAATTGAGCAGAAACAAGAATGGCGGAAAATAAGAAAAGTACGCTTAAATGAAGAACGCACAACCAACCAATATTTCGGCAAAAACCTTTTTCAAGAACCACATGCAAAAACAACACAACAGATATAAATATATGGAAAAGTAAACGCTTAGTTATTTGGTTTTTTTTTTTTTATTCTCCTTGTAAGATATCTTACATCTTACATTCTTCCCGTAGCGTTAAACGTCACATAGGGCTCGCTTAGTTGTTTGCCAAGTTTTCCTGTTTTCAGCGAGTTTTTCAACTTCATCAAGGGATGCTATGCCGACAAACTGGTTTCTTTTAACAATGTCTTCTTTAGAGTTTCACGTGGTCGACCTCTTTTTCTTGGGCCTGTTGTGCTCCACTTGATAGCTTGTTTTAGTATTCGCTGATTGTTTCTTCTCATCACATGGCCTACATATGTCCATTTTATTTTTCTGATCACCCATGAGACTGGTTGTTGTTTGCTCATTTGTCTTATCTTTGTATTATTCTTAAATTCGTTCTACTTTATACCAAGCATTTTCCTGAGACATTTGTTTTCAAAAGAGTTTAAATTCTTGTCTATTTCTTTAGTTGATTTCCAGCTTTCGCATGCATAAATGAGCGTGGATATCACCTTTGAAGTGAATAACCTTAACTTGGTTTATGTGCTTATAACTTTTGAGTGCCATACGTTCTCAAGATTTTTGAAGGACAATGCTGCTTTTGTAATGCTAATTCTAACTTCCTTCCTAGTGTCATCATCCTGTGTCTATGTAGCTGCCAAGGTACGCAAATAGGTTTATGTTATCAACAACTGTTCCTTTTGCGCATTTGTTTCTTCTTGATTAATAAGAAATCTCATAATTTTTGTTTTGTCTTTGTTAATTTCATGACCTATTTTGTTAGCCCAGGAAGACAGTATATCTGCTTTTTTCCTGCATCGATTTCACATTGTCACTGATAAGAGTAACGTCATCTGCAACATCAAGATCTGCTATTTGGGTACCATGTACCAAACCAATGCCTGCTTTACCAGTACAGCATCTTTTCATTATAAAGTCTAAAGAAATTCCAAAAAGCAAGGGACATAATATACATCCTTGTTTCAGGCTTGTTTTAATCTGAAGCCATTCGCTCATTCCTTCTTCTGTGTTGAATGCACAAACTTATCCGTTGCAGAGATCTCTAATGATATTGACAATTTTAGATGATATTCCATATAGTCTTAAAATTATCCACAATGAATCTCTGTGTATGCTATCAAATGCCATTTTAAAGTCTATAAAGTTCAGGATTAACGGTCTTTGCTTTTCAATATGCTCATCAAGTATTACTCAAAGTAAAGATCTGGTCCAGATAGCTTCTCCCTTTTCGAAATCCTGCCTGTTCTTCTCTCATTGCAGTATCCACTACATCCTTAATTCTATTCAGAATCACTTTACAAAACAGCTTTGACACAACTGATGGTAAGGTTACACTATCAGTTGTGTCAAAGGTGTTTTGTAAAGTCTTTCTTGTAAGACCATAGTCGTAGGTAAGTACAAATTGTAAGCAGACGATTGGCTAAGAAATGAGGTAAAGGGAGGATGAAAAAGGATGTCGTGTTCTCTCCAGTTACCATCAATCCTCTTCCGTACTACCACTGATCTCGCTTTATCATCAAAAGGTTGGAACCATTAACAAGACAAGCTTCGCCTCTTATGTGAACTTTCCTAACAACTGTTCTTGTCTGAGGGTAATTTCTAAAGGTTTTACCTCTAAGTGTAACCCTGCCATTGGCGCTCTCCACCCCATGTTGGTCACCACCTTCTGGTCATTGAAAGCACATGTTCTTTTCAGCGCATGCGCTGTGTTGTCGAGGGACGCAACTAAGCTCCTGTTGGACCTCGATAATCAGATATTTCAACTCTCTGTCAAACTTGGCAAAGATCACATTTGATAATTATCTCATTTATAGCATGATCCGAGAGATTATTCACTCCACGAGCAGGCAATTCGACTTGAAACTCTCCACTCTAAAAAAAAAAACAGAAACTTTCTGCTATCCGTCCTACTTCAGCCTCTCCTCTATCCACGATAGTCTCTGCTCCCACTAAGGTTGTCTACATTCCTCCTGATCTTCCACTGTCTGCTGATGAACTGTCTGTCTTATATAAATGTTTATAATTTGTTCAACTCCGTCAGTCTGTTGACCAGTTCTCCCTTCTTCAATATGTCCATCGAATTCATCGTAATCTGGGCTTAAAATTCCTTTTCATTCCTTTTCTAATGCGCTTAAATTTTCTTTCCTAGACGTACCTGAGCAAGCATCACAATAATTGGTGTATAAGTATACAACTATACACTAAGCACTGCAGTAAAGCTGTGATACCAGAATGTATAAAATCGGAAAAAAGTAGGAGCAGCTTTATTACTTAACGATTACAAAGTTGTGACATTTCGGCGTGAGCCTTAATCATACAAAAACATACAGGACGAAGAAATTGAGAGGAGATAAAGTATAGATTCACATGAATACTGTTTAAAAAAAATTTTTTTTTAATAGTACTTAGCTGTAAATTGCAAGGTGTGGCTTGTCCGGCGGTGTGTGTCAGGAATGGATCTGGTAGGACGTGGAGACTGTTTAAATAGAGACCTGTGACATGTGGTCGGTGGGTTGTAACTGGGGGTGGTGGATGGGGAACCGGGGAGGGGAGAGAGAGTGACGCACTACTGGCCTAGCTAGGAGAAATTGAAACAGGTGATTGGGGAAGAGGGGTTGCAGAGAAGAGGGGTTGCAGAGAAAATAGCGGGGTTGCAGAGTGATGCTGTGAGGAAGTTTGAAAAGTAAGAAGGGGTGGATTTAGTGGAGAGGTACTATAATGATTGAAGAAGATGATGTTACGTGTAACTAAACAGCGAGTTTAACCCATGTGGTTCCATGTGGTTCCAGTGGTTAAACTCGCTGTTTAGTTACACGTAACATCATCTTCTTCAATCATTATAGTACCTCTCCACTAAATCTACCCCTTCTTACTTTTCAAACTTCCTCACTGCAACCCCGCTATTTTCTCTGCAACCCCTCTTCTCTGCAACCCCTCTTCCCCAATCACCTGTTTCAATTTCTCCTAGCTAGGCCAGTAGTGCGTCACTCTCTCTCCCCTCCCCGGTTCCCCATCCACCACCCCCAGTTACAACCCACCGACCACATGTCACAGGTCTCTATTTAAACAGTCTCCACGTCCTACCAGATCCATTCCTGACACACACCGCCGGACAAGCCACATCTTGCAATTTACAGCTAAGTATTCTTTAAAAAAAATTTTTTTTAAACAGTATTCATGTGAATCTATACTTTATCTCCTCTCTCTATTTCTTCGTCCTGTATGTTTTTGTATGATTAAGGCTCACGCCGAAATGTCACAACTTTGTAATCGTTAAGTAATAAAGCTGCTCCTACTTTTTTTCCGATTTTATACACTCAGCAAGCATCTTCTGGTCTACTTCTGACAATGACCTTTCTTTCGGTTCTCCCAACTACCATCCAACTGTACATCATCTGCCGGAGTGCCTCCATCTTTGGGCCTTTACACTAATCAAACTCATCATGAAATTAACAAGCTTCGTGTTCCCTCTCCAACCTGACCCCCCCCCCCCCCCCCGGGGAGCGTGGCGCAATTTCACAACTCCAGCGCAGACAAAATATCGTCATGAGAAGTACAGACGAGGATGGGGACCATCGTTTGGTGACAAAAAGAATTATACATTCAGAAGGCCATGAACTCAACTTTCTGTGCCTCTCGCCCTCAAGATTCGATTCAGACCAGCAACCATCAGGTTCGAGACCCGATCAACGAACTCATCCGTGAGACTAGTCTTTCTTCCTCTGCTTACTCATCTACGCATCCATGAGGGCTGCCTATGGAAGCCATCCTTTTATCTATTTTCTAAAATCCACAAACCAGGCAATCCAGGGAGGCCCATATTTCTAGCTTGTTTCCGTGCTATGGAACAAATTTCTGACTTTTTGGACAGTATCTTTCAACCTCTTGTTACTTTGTCTACTTACCTGAAAGACACTAATCACGTTATCGGTATCTTTGAGATTCTTACCTTCTTGCCTGGTAAAACTTACAGTATCTTCACCTTGAATGTAGTTTCCTTGTACACATCCATACCTCATAATCAGGGACTTCGAGTTCTTTTGAACAAAAGATCTCATTATTGTGTCCTTACTTCCTTATTCTACGCCTTACAAAAAACGGAGATTAATTTCGACCTACGTGGCTTGTCCTCGAGCTCAACTCGTTTGAGTTTATTTCGACCAGAACAGCGTTTTTGTCATGGCTATTAGAAGGGGTCCTAGCTACGCATGTCTGTTCATAGGTGATTTTGAACACAAGGTCTTGAAATCTTATAGTGGACCTTTTCCAGCCCTCAGTAGGCACTATACTTATGATGGCATCTGGGTCACATCTATGGCAGAGAAGAACTTTGACAGCTTCATCAGTTTCATTTACAAGTTTAATCCCGTGATTTCTTTCACCTCCCATGTCTCTACAACTTCTGCAGCCCTTCTCGACATTGCTATCACTATCGGTCCTTCAAGATTTATTAGTTCAGGCTGCTATAAACCAACGGATTCTCATAGTTATCTCTTGTATTCCTCCTATCATCCCAGATCGTATAAGGACTCTGTTCCTTTCTGTCAGCTTCTTAGGTTGCGATGTGTATGTGCTGAGGATATTGATTTCCATGATCAAGCCCACAGACTGCTGGATTTCTTCCGCCAACGCGGCTATCCGGAACATATTCACACTTCGTTCTGGAACTGCATCAGCCACATCTAGCGACAACAAGCCCTCACTTCTAAACAATCTTGCACCTTCGCGCAGAATAAAACTGGTACTTCCGTTTCACCTCGCAGTTTGGCAGTTAAGAGCACCATGTTTTGTCATCTCCATCCCCTCCTGTTTGATGTGCATGAACTCTTTGTGGAACGCCGACCACTGGCGTACGGATGGTACACGAACCTCACGGACCTGTTAGAAGTCGTCTCGAGTCAGCAGACACGACTTTCTCTGGTACCAGACGTTACGGTCACCGTAGATGCAATACTTGTTCGTGTGTTGTTAAAGCAAGCCTAGTTTGCTTCTCAAAGTCTAAGTTATCAGTTCAGGAAGGCTTCACCCGCATTTTCTCGTAATGTTATTTGCGCCATTATATGCACGTGATGTGATATCAAATATACACAGGAGACTGACTTATGCGCAGAGGATTAGTTTCTCCAACATTTGAAGACAAATCAAAGAGGGCACGGACACCAGTTGCAAAACACTTCTGTCAAAGAGACCACCAAAGAAAACAGGACATTTTTGTAAGTGTCGTCCGCTCTTCTTCTTCCGATGAACGATCTCGGAAAATTCTGGAACAGCGCCTTATTTTCCAAGCTAACTGTCTCAACCCAGCAGGAATTAACAATAAATTCAGCTTTTAACTGGTTTACATCTCCACCTAGATGCTGCCTATTTCTATTTCTCCCATTCATGCCCAATTTTCATGACTTAGCCTTACTTACTTCACTGCATTTGTTTTTAATTCTCGCCGCAGGCAATTTAAGGTTAGTTTTTCAGCTCTTTCAATCATTCTCTAGCCGCTATAAGGCAAGCAGCCTTGTCCTGTCAGTGTTCTCTATTCTTTCTGAATTCCCTTCATCCACTTCTTCTCTCACTTCTATCACCTGGGGGCAAGATTAGGCCATTTGTGGCATAACTCCATGTTTTTACCATATGGTGTCCTTTGTTGTCCTCCTTTTACTTCATTTCTCAGCTAATTGCCTGCTTCCATTTTATGCTTACTTACGTCTAACTGGGAGCATTGTGTTCCCATCTTTCTTATAAAAACTTTATAAAAGAAAATAAATGATAAGCGGTTACTTTTCGTCAATTTTTAATGTTCTTTTATCTGTTGTGCTGTTTTGCATGTGATCATTGAAAAAGTGTTTTGCCAAAATATTGGATGGTTGTATGTTCTTCGTTTCTACGTGCTCATTTAACTTTCTGCCATTCTTGTTTCTACCCACTTTTCCTTACTCTGACAATCTTTTTTTAAATAAAACTGAAGCAAACACTTCATTAATAGAATCAGTTTTACCTTCTGTCTACCTTTATTAATAGAATCAGTTTTACTTTCTGTCTACCTTCATTAATAGAATCAGTTTTACCTTCTGTCCACCATCATTAATAGAATCAGTTTTACCTTCTGTCTTCCCCCTGGGAGCAACTGCGTTAAGAAAACACTTATCTTAACATAGTCAGTGTGAAACAGGGAGCATTAGATCTGATTGCTTAAAAAACTCTGACCCTCTCCTGTAGCCCAGAAACCTGTAGCAACCAACACTATTTGTTATTGTTATTGTGATAAAATATAATGTAACCCTCTTATAAGGCATACTTTTTAGGAAACAAAACTTTCTGTAAAAGAAAGAGGGAACATAGAACTGAGAAATCTGCTAATAGCCTCTTGTTTATTATATTATTACAGGAGCGTCAGATACCTCAGACAAAATGCTATGTACGCTATGAAAACCCACTCGCCTGTGGGAAAAATGACAAGCACAGATACCCCTCCCAGGATAGAAAGGCCCTCCAGCTTTTGACATTGCACACCTGTCAGTAGGTGGAACTGACATCTTGGCCGGGGGCAGCTCTGGGCTGTTCGGGATGGCAGGTAGATGGGGAAACAGAGATCACCTGCGGGGATGGGGAAAGTCTGGTGGAAATCGACTAATCCATTACATGATAAACCTACAACGATGGCTGTCAGAATGAGACAAACAAAGCATCCAGAAGACTATAGGTGGCTGGGAATAGACATCGTTGAAGCACCATCGGATCCTCCATCCCAAAGTCGGAGTGTCTCTGTGAAACTGTCTCAAAGCCGTCGGACGGGCCAGTGTTGTACTCGGGGCCTGATCTCAGCTTCTCACTGGAAAGGCCTCCTGGGTATGAAAGAAAAACTTAGGACAAAAACCCCAACATGAAAATTTCAGAAACAAAAAGAAACCACCCGAGCCCGGACGTCGCCTCGTAAAAGGTCCGCGCCAGGTGGTCTGCCCCCGGCTACCCTGAGCGAAATATCAGCTACGGGGGACACACTAAACAATATTCAAGTCAACATTTCTGGACTTAGGCCAAAGGCCTCAGAATTAAGCAGACAGCTGAAAAAAGTCAACATCCATATTGCGATCACACAAGAAACCCTTCTATATGGAAAAGATCACTCAGTGCCTGGATACACCATGTACAAATGTGAATGTGGTAAATGCAGGGGCATTGCCACTCTTGAGAAATAACATCAAAGGAGAAGTTATAAACAGAAAGTGCAGTAAGAATGATACCCAAGAGATAACAGTATGGCATGATGGGCGGTACACTCTGTATAAGGTTTATTGTCCCTTAAATTCTAACAGTCAAATCAACATACACAGCACAGACATGCAGAAAACTATCATTGCAGGAAATTTTAATGCACATCTACCATCACTAGGATACAAAGACCGAAACCCTATGGGAAACAACATTGAAGGGCTATGCAACACCAGCAACATGATGATATTGCAAGACTCCTCCTCCCCACCAACACTCCTCCACAGAGCCACTGGATGCACATACAGACCTGACCTTAACATTGTCTCAGCATACATCAACAACGATTGTACTCTGAGAGTGCTTGATGACATAGGAAGCGACCATCGCCTCATTCTTCTACAAATTTCTCACACATGAAACCAAAGACCACACAACCCCCCCCCCCCCCCAGCTGGAATTATAGAAAAGCAGATTGGGAAAAATTCAGAACACAAACAGTTGAAAACCTATCAAGATGAAATGATAACACAAACACTGACACACTCTACACCAACATCATCCGAGCCATACTTGGAGCAGCATAAAAAACAACCCCCTCAAGGATGCAGAAAGAAATATCCCCTTCTGTACAAAATCTCTGGAAGACTTAGTTTAAAAAAAAAAAGAAGAGCAGCCAGAAGAATGCAGAGAAAAACCCCTACTCCAGAAAACAGAATAGAGTACAATAAACTAACAGCTAAGGTAAGACTCGAAACTAAAAAAGCAAAGAAAGAAAAGTGCAGCAATCTCAACCTCAGAACTGAAGGAAAGAAGGCTTGGAAACTCTTAGATAACAAGAAAAAACAAATTAATCCTAAACCAATGCGAATCTCTGGTCGAGTCCTCTCAAGTGACTCAGACAAAGCCAGTACTTTTAACAAATTCTTTGCTGCCACCAACAAATCCTCCAACAGGAAAGTACTTGACACGGCGCTGGGAAAAGTTCTGAGAAGTAAAGAGAAATCTAGCTTGGCAAACATTCCACTTTTTGAGGAGAACTTTACCATCCATGAACTCCAGAGTGCTATGGGTAAGCTACAGATAAGAAAAGCACCAGGATCAGACAAAATATGAAATGAAATGATTCTTCATCTGGGCCCTGTAGGAAAGTCCACAATGTTCAACTTCATCAACAAGACCTGGCAAAGTGGAGTACTACCAAAATCTTGGAAGTCAGCCATAATTAGACCTATCCTGAAAAAAAGAAAGCCAGAAGATGACCTAAAAAGCTTTAGACCAATCTCGCTGACTTTTCAACATTGGTAAGCTAGCAGAACGAATGCTTAACTATAGGCTGTACTGGTGGTTGGAATCCTCGGGGTCCCTCAATAGCTTTCAGGCAGGCTTCCGCAAAGGATCAAGAACCGAAGACCAGCTATTTCTCCTCACTCAAAGTGTAAAAGACAGTGTTTTTTTTACACAAGAGAAACTCAGTAGCTGTCTTTGTAGACTTCCAGCAGGCATATGGCAGGTTCTGGGGAAAAGGTCTACTGTTAAAGATGCAAAGCATGGGCATACATAGAAAACTGCCCAGAAAAAGCACCCAAAAGACTAAACCTACTCAAGCGGCTTGCAAGTACATCGTGGGGAGCTGACAAAGCAACACTCAGACAACTGTATACAGGATATGTTAGATCTATAATAGATTACGACCTCCCCCTACAGGTCACAGCATCAAAGAGCTCTCGTACACAAGTAGACAGAATCCAAAACCAAGCCCTTCATTTCATTTGTGGAGCAATGAGATAAACACCCCCCACATCTGCATGTGAAATTGATGCAAACATAGAGCCATTAGATATAAGATGCGAAAAGTCAACCACTTAGGCAGTATAAAGATATCAGTGCATGCCCTAGACCATCCTAACAGAATAGTGGTTGATAAATGGAAGCATAATAATAGACTGGAACTGAAAACTCCAGTGCACATAGCAGAATAGTTAAACACAAGACACAAACTCCCTGAAGACAGAGAAGAACTTATAAAAGTACCAGACATCACACAAAACACAAACTACACACTTCCTCAAACTAACACCAGACTCAAGAATAAATTAGTGAACAAATCATCAGATCCCAACACCCTAAAGCTGTGTGCACTGGAAACCACAGAATCCTACCCCAAGAACTGGATCCATGCATACACTGATGGGTCAGCATTCAAGGAAACAGAACATGCAGGATATGGGGTTACTCATAATGTTTCCAGACATGACAAGAATGCACATTTCTGCTCCTTGTGGATCTCGCTGCTTCAACTATGATGCAGAGATGCTGGCAGTATTAGCAGCCCTGGCAGCCACCACCACCAAATACAAAAATACTGCCTCTCACCCCAAAAAAAAAACCTTGTTATTTTCTCAGACTCCCAGTCTGCTCTCCAGGCCCTTGAAAACTTGATACCATCAGCTGATCACATTACAACTGACATACTCAGTGCAATAAACCAACTCGCCTCCTATGACATCAAGACCACCCTACAGTGGATACCAGGGCACATAGACATAAAAGAAAATGAACGTGCCGACAGATTGGCAAAGAGTGGAGCCACCATGTCGCAGCCCCACATCTCCACCAACATGAGAACTGCTAAACACATTATACACAACAACTGCAAGCAGCAGTGGATGGACAGCTGGGCCAGTAATCCAACTGGAAGATCTCTGTATACCTGCCAAAGCCTAACCCCGAAGACCACATCAACAGGTTACGTCGTAGAGACCAGTGCACAGTTTTCAGGTTGAGAACAGGACACATCACCCTCAATAAATACTTACACAGAGTGACCACTGACCACACACCATACTGCATGCACTGCAACAGACAAGAAGAAGAAACTGTTAAACAGCTTCTGCTGGACTACAGTGCACTGAAGGATCTTCGGAAGAACCTGATACCACCAAACTCCTCAATCACCGACATTCTGTATGGAGATGTAGAACAGCTGAAGAGGACCTGTACGTTCCATTATCTGACCACAAGGGAAAAGAATGAAAACTCGTAAATCCGGGGATCGGAAAAATCAAATCAAAGACCTTTTGTCTACCTTCATTAATAGAATCAGTTTTACCTTCTGTCTGCCTTCATTAATAGAATCAGTTTTACCTTCTGTCTGCCTTCATTAATAGAATCAGTTTTACCTTCTGTCTGCCTTCATTAATAGAATCAGTTTTACCTTCTGTCTGCCTTCATTAATAGAATCAGTTTTACCTTCTGTCTGCCTTCATTAATAGAATCAGTTTTACCTTCTGTCTGCCTTCATTAATAGAATCAGTTTTATCTTCTGTCTGCCTTCATTAATAGAATCAGTTTTACCTTCTGTCTGCCTTCATTAATAGAATCAGTTTTACCTTCTGTCCACCTTCATTAATAGAATCAATTTTACCTTCTGTCTACCTTCTTTAATAGAATCAGTTTTACCCCGGTCCTAATTTCTCAGCAGATATCGTAATGTCCTGATTGGGATGAAGCAATTTTCCGAACAAGAAAGAGCGATCATAGACACTATTTATAACGTTCTATATGTGAAATCTGTGACAAATTTTAACGACTTTCTCTTAAGTCACATTCATTCACGTTACACTGTCAGTCTTTCGTCACTGATAGCAGTCTTAAATAGAAACATGATGACTGAAATATAAAGTTAGTGGTTTGCAAGGAAGTCAACAGCAGTGGCAACGAAAGAAGAAAGCCAACAACAGTGGCAACGAAAGAAGGAAGCCAACAACAGTGGCAACGAAACAACAAAGCCAACAACAGTTGCAACGAAAGAAGGAAGCCAACAACAGTGGCAACGAAAGAAGGAAGCCAACAGCAGTGGCAACGAAAGAAGGAAGCCAACAACAGTGGCAACGAAAGAAGGAAGCCAACAGCAGTGGCAACGAAAGAAGGAAGCCAACAACAGTGGCAACGAAAGAAGGAAGCCAACAACAGTGGCAACGAAACAACAAAGCCAACAACAGTGGCAACGAAAGAAGGAAGCCAACAACAGTGGCAACGAAAGAAGAAAGCCAACAACAGTGGCAACGAAACAACAAAGCCAACAACAGTGGCAACGAAAGAAGGAAGCCAACAACAGTGGCAACGAAAGAGGGAGGCCAACAACAGTGGCAACGAAACAACAAAGCCAACAACAGTGGCAACGAAAGAAGGAGGCCAACAACAGTGGCAACGAAAGAAGGAGGCCAACAACAGTGGCAACGAAAGAAGGAGGTCAACAACAGTGGCAACGAAAGAAGGAAGCCAACAACAGTGGCAACGAAAGAAGGAGGCCAACAACAGTGGCAACGAAAGAAGGAAGCCAACAACAGTGGCAACGAAAGAAGGAAGTCAACAACAGTGGCAACGAAAGAAGGAGGCCAACAACAGTGGCAACGAAACAACAAAGCCAACAACAGTGGCAACGAAAGAAGAAAGCCAACAACAGTGGCAACGAAAGAAGGAGGCCAACAACAGTGGCAACGAAACAACAAAGCCAACAACAGTGGCAACGAAAGAAGGAAGCCAACAACAGTGGCAACGAAAGAAGGAGGCCAACAACAGTAGCAACGAAAGAAGGAGGCCAACAACAGTGGCAACGAAACAACGAAGCCAACAACAGTGGCAACGAAACAACGAAGCCAACAACAGTGGCAACGAAACAACGAAGCCAACAACAGTGGCAATGAAAGAAGAAAGCCAACAACAGTGGCAAAGAAACAACAAAGCCAACAACAGTGGCAACGAAACAACAAAACCAACAACAGTGGCAACGAAACAACAAAGCCAACAACAGTGGCAACGAAACAACAAAGCCAACAACAGTGGCAACGAAGCCAACAACAGTGGCAACGAAACAACGAAGCCAACAACAGTGGCAACGAAACAGTGAGTAAAACTGGAAATGAAAAGAAATAAAAATTTAAAAAAAAAACAGAAATAGAAAGAAAAATAATAGCACAAAAGGTAAAGTAAAAATGGAGATGATAATACACAGAATAACAACTGAACATGTAACATTAGATAACATTTACATTTAAAAAATATAAAATGATAGAGCTGATAACATTAAACACAGAGTTTAGAAACCAAACCTTAAGTTTTTGGAGGAGATGGGTGGGTGGGTGGGGCGATGGGGGGGGGGGGGGAGAGACGAGCAGAAAGGAATGAGCATATAATAAAAAAAGATGTGAAATAACTGAAGATAACAGAGTGAAGGAAAATAACATTTTAGAAAAGAGCAGTAGAAAGTAAGCGAGTATCTAACATTAGCCAGTATAAGACCCTTTACATTAAACGCTACAGATCTATCCCTTATGTGACACTGTTTGTTCCCACGAAACACTGCAGGATGGGGCTCACAGGAGCTGCAACACAGGAGAGGCAACGAAGAAATATTAGCCATTGTTAGGAGCAGGATTATAAATCAAAGATAACTGACATAAGAAGCAGTCAAGGACAGCCAGCATCAAGAAGCGAAATATCTTGACCCATTTACTATAGAAAGCTGAGCCAGAAAGAGCTGCATGAAACAGTTTTACAAAAAGATAGAAAACATGAGGAAAGTGGGCAGAAACGAGACAGAAAGAAAAAAAAAAGATTAGTACGTATAGTTGAAGAACATACAACAATCCAATGTTTCGGTAAACTTGCCTTTGTCAAGGACCACACGTAAAATCAAAACAACAAGTAATAATAAGAAGAATACATTTAAAAAATTAACACTTAGCTGTTTTGGACACTGCTGGTAAGAAAGACGGGCATAAAAATGCACCTAGATAGGTGTAGGTAAGCACGAAGTGGAAGCAGGCGATTGGCTGAGAAATGAAAGAAATAAACCATGACAAAGGAGGGCGTATGGCGTCATGCTTCAGATGGAAAAAAAGCTGGGTAACTATGATCCAAAGAAAAAAAGACTTGTCATGGTTTCTTTCTCTCATTTCTCAGCCAGTCGCCTGCTTTTAATCGTGTTTACCTATATCTATCTAGTTGCATTTTGTACCCGTCTTTCTTATGAGGATACCAAAGAACTTAGTGTTAATTTTTCTTTTTTTTCGTGTTTTATCTCTTGTGTTGTTTTTGTATGTGGTCCTTGACAAAGACATATACTGAAATGTTGGATTGTTGTTTGTTTTTCATTTATACATGCTCATTTTATTTGATGCCACTCTAAACCATGAACCTCTGTCTATCGTTATTACTAGTACCAATGTTACCGCAGTCGTCATTTCTCTCATCACAAAATAATAGATCTTGTGAGGAAAATTGGTTTCAATGTGTGTGTGTGTGTGTGTGTGTGTGTGTGTGTGTGTGTGTGTGTGTGTGTGTGTGTGTGTGTGTGTGTGTGAAAAGAGAGAGAGAGAGAATTTAGATGCAGCTGAAAGGTGACACTGCAGTAACAACAACAGCAGAGGCAATTTATCTTAACAGTAACAAGACAAATAATACTAGCAAAGGCAATCTATCTTAACATTAACAATAAAATAAATATATCTTAACATTAACAATAAAATAAATCTATTTTAACAGTAACAATAAAATAAGTTAACTCCTGCGTGGAAAGATTGATACGATTTGCTGGTACATACATCAACAACAATAAGGATTCTTATCAGATGGTTAAAACAGAGGAGAAGGATTTGAAGTGCAAAAAAATTATAATGATCATGATAACGATTAGGGTGCTGATGAAAACATAGCTAAAACAGTAACAACACACACAGCCCTTGTATATAGAAGAGTGACAACAGCAATTTCTATAACAGAAATATTCAGAACAAAGAGATTCATTATCTGAAACATCATACGAAGTGAAAACATGCAAAGCGATAGAGGCATTTGTCAGAGAAATCATGAGAGAAAGATTAGCTGAAAAATCTAACCGTAGAACTGGCTGGCGGACTTGTCCCGGCCGCTGAGCTGTCGCTGCAGCTTGCTCTGCTCCTGCTGAAGCTCCTGAGACAAGCTGCTGAACTTTTTCAGCAGCATCTCCAGTTCAGAGGAGGAGCTGGATGGGATTCGTGGGATGGAGTACACTGGTTCGTCATCACTGAATGCTCCGCCGTAGGTCTCGTAATCGGAAGCAAACCCTCGCCCGTCGGTCGGCTGCTGGTGAGTAAAGATAAGCTCGGAGTCGGAGTTGTAGCACTCTGGGGATCGACTACGCAAGAGACGACCGTATCTGGTTTTTGAGTTGAGAAGAGTACGCAGCCTTTCCTGCCTCCTTCTCTCTTCCTGAGAAATGGGCATGCCTCCTCTGTACTGCTGAGATGGGAGTGGGTACGATGTTCCCAGCGGTGATGTCTGGAGGCCATAGCTGTGAGGCTGTGACTGCGACTGATAATATTGGTGAGAAGAGAGAGGTAAATGCTGCTGGTGATGTGCAGAAGGGAAATGAGAAGAAGGAAGATGATGCTGGTAATGCTGCTGCTGCTGTTGTTGTTGTAGTAGTCCTTCTCTTAAAACACCGACGTTCATGTATGGGGGCTCAGTGTAGGAGGGGCTTGTATCCACTCCTGACCTCCCTCTATACATGTGAGAGATGGAACTAAGAGGGCTTTGTTTCGATGGCGATTTTGGCAGGGTTGTTTTCCTACCCATACTATCTGGCACATGATGGTGATGCTTGTAATCTCTGTCTGCAATGATGGAAAAGTGGTCGTAAATCGGGTTTGTTACGCTCATATAACCCGTGTGGGATGGTTCCCCAACCTCCTGGCCCAGATACGCTCGGTCTTTGCTGGAGTCCACACTCCTTGGCAGAGATCCTTCACTGGAGTTGCTGCTGTCCACTCCCTCATCATTAACGAGTTTGGCCTCCGCTCGCTGGGGAGTGATGAAAATGCTCGCGTACCTGGACGTGCTTTGCGCCTGTCTCTCTTGGCTGAGATCTCGCCGAGGCATATAATCCGCAGTCTGGAAAGGATACTGTGCATAAGCCTGTCCAGGCTCGAACATATCCGGACATTTTTCTGTCATTTCTAGAGCGGACGCTGATGACGACCTGCCTTTCTTAAGAACCACGATTGGTGGATCAGGTTTCTCTGCCATGGGCAGCGCTGGACATGACTTATTTTTACTGCTGTTTCGCCTTGTTCGTATGGTGAGCACCAATTTTTTGGGAATGGACATAAGAATGACCACGTCATCCAAGGACATATTTCCGACCTTGACATTGTTGACCGTGACAATTTCATCTCCGACATGAAGAAGTCCGTTAGTCTGCGCAACCGTGCCCATCTGGATCCGGGAGATGAAGACCCCATCAGAGCGGTCGTATCCGTTGCCCTCACGGATGTAGAACCCCAGGGTCTGGCCTGGTCTTTTGATGATTTCAACTGTCTCTACAACAAAGCTCTCGTCCTCTACTTCCATGCTTTTTATTCCCATTTCGAGCCCTGCTGGACCTTGAATCCCATTGTAGGGTGCACGAACGTTTGCATAGACGTGGCTGCCGCTGCCGCTGCTGGTGACGAGGGTAGATGCGGTGGTGGCTGAGGTAAGAACGGCGTAGTTGGACGAAACAGGTTTTGATCGAGCCGCGTCGTAAACGCGGTAATGCTGAAGCTGGGCACGCTGTGGTAACAATGAGGCTGGTGGTGGAGTTTCATGACCCCGTCTGTGGTTAAAGAGATGATGGGGCTTCTGCTGTTGATGCTGCTGATATATCTGTTGCTGTTGTTGTTGCTGTTGTTGAAAAAGATAACTTGACTGTTTCTGTTGCTGCTGCTGATGCTGAGGCTGAAAAAGTGGTAACTGTTGCTGTTGCTGGTACTGATTGGGATAATGGTGATATATCTGGTGCTGCGACTGTTTCTCGCCAGATGGTGACTGGGCTGACTCGGGCAGACTTTGCTGACTCCGTCTCTGAAAATACTGCTGGTACAAATGTTGTTCTTGGGGTTGTTTATGCTGCAGCAACTGTTGTTGCTGCTGCTGAATCTGATACGGAAGTTGATATTGTTGTTGTGGTAGATGTAGTCGTGGCTGATGAGATAAATCCTGGAGCTGAATTCGTTGTTCTGAAGATTGCAGTCGTGTGTGGAGAGCTAATTCCTTGAGAAGTCTCTCCCGTTCTGCTAATCTCGTCAAAGACTCTCGTGATCTCCCTTCGTCTTGCGAGGCAGATCTTAGGTAAAATAGATCTCTGCGGTGCTGTGACACTGACGACGGCACATCCTGACTCGTAGTCTCACTCTCTGACTCATCGAAGTTTTCAGAAGATTCTAGAAAACGCCTTCTTTCTCTTGTGCGACCCGCAGAGGCAGGATCTGACAAACTTCGTCTAGCTGGAGGACGTCTTCGCGGTGATAGACTCGTGCCTAGCGCCCTCGACTCTGCTTCGTCTAATGATTGCTGGAGATGATCAGGGGTGTCAAGACCCTCTGACTTCTCCGCTCCTAGGAGACGTGTTTCTGCTTCCTGGGGCGTGGCATCAAGGTCTGCTTCCTGTTCTGAGTCTTCTAATAATTTGCTTATGCTGGTAACTCCTTCAACCTTGTCCTCTCTGGTGTGGGTGGCTGAGGGTACCCAGTTCGGCTCGTCTAACTTACGAGGGTCTTCGTCTCCCTTTAAAAGCATACAAGAAAAAAATTAAACAAGTAACAAATGCAAATCTTAATATCATACGATAAAATCATGCACATGCATCTTAATATCGCGTAGCAAAATCATGTACACATATATAAACTTAGCGGTTGCTTAAGTTACTACTAGGGATGAATTTGGGGTGGGGACATGATAAAGACCCAGCTGTTTCCATGATCTAATGCACTACCGAACTGGTTGGCCAGGTTCTAATTTTCTCCTACGACCGACAACCCAGGTTACACCTACCCATAATACTGTCGGCATCATGTTACATATACCACAACATACATCAACATTCACCACACATAATCAAGTCAGCCATTAAATATATGAGAGTTTTATTACTCAAACTACATGGATCTTGATAATTACCGGTACATTACATAACACAAAACATACAACACATCCATAAGATATTAACTGTCATGATATCAACGTAAGGCGATAACTCTTAACTAGCATAACATAAGAACCAGATAACCCAGGCCTTGGCTATCCTGGCCTCCCCTCCCCCCTCCCCCAAATCAC